>AZGY01000005.1:518478-692246 GCA_001636675.1 Moelleriella libera RCEF 2490 | reverse complement strand
GGGAGCGGCGCACTCTGTTGCTGCATTTTAAAGGCATTGCCCGCCTGGACGTATAGATCGGCAGCATTCTGGTACTTTTCCTCGCGGCCGCCAAAGAAGCTGAAGCCGCCGCCAGCACCCGAGAGTGTTCTGTCTGCCTAGAGATGGACGTCTCCCTGTCAGCGTGCGACGCTCTCTCCTGCTTCCACGTCTCGTCTCGTTGAACGGTGGCGGGGGCGGGGCGGGTGAAGCGAGGACATACCCTTTGCAGCAGCGCACGGGGGTCTTGAGCCATGATGACCAGATGACTTGTGTGTGTTTAAGAGTGTCCGAGTCGAGGCAATCCGAGTTCTCTTCCGGGCAGCGTGCGAGTTGAAAAAAAAAAGGTGAGATGCGATGTGCTCTACGGAATCGTGGATGTAAGACAAGACAAGACACATGTGGTTGGACACGAAACCGAGCCAGCCATGACGCCCGAGCTAAGCCACACCAGTTCATGGCGGACGTGCGTGCGTCAGTGTGGGGTCTCGACCTACCCTACAGCGGCGACATCAACTCGTCCGCCGAGAACAGATTCACCTAGCATCCATCCACTCACTCATTCCTTTTCTCCTTCTCGAATCCAGAGCACCATCCGATCCGCAGAGGCCTCATGTTCGTCTGCGCGAGCTGTCGCCTCGGGCTGCGGCGCGCCAACCGCCCCCAGCTGCCACTCCGGCGAAACATTGCCACGATGCTCTCGCGGCCCTCGTGGTCCATCCGGTCCCTGCGCGAGCCCTCGTCGTCATCGTCGACTGGTCCGCCCGAGACCATCACCAGCAAGCAGCTCCACCACCTGCTGCGTCTCGCAGCCCTGCCGTTACCCCGGAATGCCGCAGAAGAAGCGACCATGCTGGACACGCTGCAGTCGCAGCTGCAGTTCGTGCGGGCCGTGCAGCGCGTCGACACGGCCGGCGTCGAGCCGCTGCGCGCCATCCGCGACGAGACGCAAGACGGCGTGCGTGAGAGCACCATCACGCTCGAGGACCTGAGGCCGGCCCTGGACAGAGAGGAGCTCGTCGGGCACTACAAGCGCCCGCGGAGGATCAGGGACAGCGCCGAGGGCGACGAGCCCGCGGAGCGGTGGCACGTCCTGGGCGCCGCGTCGAGGCGCGCGGGAAAGTACTTTGTGGTCGAGAGCTCGAAGCAAGCCCCCGAGTAGGCAGGCATACGCACAGCTCTCTCATACGCACATCCCCCGCCCCCTCGGGCACACATGTACACACGAAACACACCCGCCCCTGTACAAATCAACGGGGTGCCCGGACAGCCATCAGAGGGCCAGCATCCGCCCCTTCGCATCCACTCCTGCATCATCAACAGTAGACGTGCCACCGTGAGCCATGGCCAGCCCTAGAATAGACTGGCCCGTGCATTTCACCAGTCCACAGCTCATGTTCCCGAGATAGCACAGGGCAAAAATAGGAGAGGCAGCTACCGGCCAGCCCCAGTGACCCGTGCTGCGTTATCGAAGAGGCCGTGGCATTGTCAGACCCAAGCACATCCCTAGAAAGCCCCATGTCTCTACGAGTCACCAAATAAATTACATGACTTTGAAAATTGCTCCGAGTTACACTTTATTGTCTGAAACTCGCTATTACGCCTCCGGCGGCCCTACCGATGGTCGCCGCCGCGTGTGTATAGAAAGTACTTAAGTAGCTACTCGAGCGGAGCGAGGCCAGCCCGCGGCAGCGCCGCCGGAGGCAAAACCGCAAAGCCAGCAGCATCACCATGACCGCGGGCTGCCCTCGGTGCGCTCAGGGAGCCACCAATTGAACTTGACAATGTATGGTATTATTGTATCTTAGCAGTAGTACCCATGCAAAGCTTACTATGATACCTCGGCGGCCTCATCAGGGGTTGCAGCTGCGGCTGGCCTCGTTCAGTACACGCCAGAGTTTCGAGCGCAGCGAGGTCAGCCCGCGGCAGCGCCGCCGGAGGCAAAACCGCAAAGCAAGCGGCATCATCGTGACGGCATGGCGCCCTCGGTGCGCTCAGGGAGCCGGGGGTCGCCTGCGGCGGGCTGGCCTCGCTGCGCTCGAAGGTGCGTCAGACTGCGCATGCCCGTCGGACCTGCGTCTGGTAAGCGGGCCGTAGTTGGGGAAGCTGCCGTGATATGATCACGCCTCGTCTGGCGCAGGTCCGGGCATATGCGACGCATCACGCACATCGCCAGGGGCCATGGGCAACACCGAGGCAAGCCGAGTCAGGACTGCGTCGGGGCCGTTTCATGTGGTCTCTTTTGCATTCATCCATCTCATCGTAGTCAGAGTGCCCGCGTACGTGCTTGTGCTGCCTCAAATGCCCATATCAAACTCATGCCTCCTGTTCCAATTCTCATTCCGCACGCACATGAAGTGCCAGTGAGCGACCAAACGGCGCATGTAGACACTCCCAAACACAAACAGTCGAAAGGTTAAGAAATTAAAAATTAGAAAACGCCGACCTTGCTCATGCACACCGAGATCCTCATAGGAACGACACAAGTCATGACGGCTTCGTGTCGTCGCTCTTGGGCAGCCTCTGCTTGGGCACCTTTTCGTACGCATTCGGACTCGGCCTCTTACGCGCTGCCGCCCTCCTCTTCGCTTGCCTGTTCATCACGTCCCTCCCGTGGGCGCATTTGCCAACACCGTGCTCGTGATCGCTGTCCTCGCCCAAAGAAGAGTCCGAGTCGTCCGACGACGACGACGATTCGTCACTCGATTCATCCACGCCTTTGGGCCGGTGGTATATGCAGCAGACTGTGACCTCACGCGCGTCAGCACACACGGAAACGCCCATGAAAACAAAAGCAAGACCCTGTAGTATTGTTTCGGGAAGGAAGACACAGCGCGCGGGTCAAGGTTGGATGCGCGTATGTGTGACGGACGCACCTTTGGAGCTTTTCCTGCCGAGCCCCTCGTTGTCAACGACGTCGTCTGCCCACTGCACCGAGCGGCCTGTGCCATTGCCGCTGCCAGGATGCCGGCCGCGCAGACGCAGGACTCGCGGCGAGGATCCGACGCCGTTCGTCTGCGTCTGGACCTGCGTCTGGGTCGTTGATCCCGCGCCGCCCTGTGACGATCTGGGTTGTTGACGATGGTGCTGCTGTTGTTGTTGTGTCCGGGAAGATGGTTCCGCCATGGCGCGCCGTAGTGTATTTCTTCTTTTCTGTGCCTTTCTTCTTGCTTTTCCCCCCGCTTCTTATTCTCCTTGTCTCAGTAGATATTGAAACGCGCAAAAGGCAAAATGCAGAATGCTGCAAATTAAACGACAAGGAGACAGAGGAGGAAGATGAGATAAACAGATGACGGCGATGCTGGCTTGTGCAGTTGTCTTTACACGGAGAAAAGAATAGGAATGCAAGTGGGAAAACACAGAGGGAAAGAGAAACAGAGAGGGAAAACAGATGAAGAAATAGCTAGCGGGAGACTAAGAATTAAAATAAATAAAAAGAGGCACACACGCCAACAGGCCTGACGTCGTCGGTGTCGTCGTCCTGTTCTATTTTGTTATTGGAAAAGGCAGGGTAGGGAGGCGGGGGAGAGACAAGAGGGGAGAGAGAGGGTTGAGGTGGGGTCGTGGCAGCTGCTCAGGAATGGGAATTATTGTCTTGTTTGCTGGCTTGTGCGTGCAGGAGGTGATCAAGCGGACGTCATCGTTACCGGTGCGGCTGGATGGCACGAGAGATCGGCGACATGGCATGGCATGGCTGGCTCACCGACAGAAAAAGGGAAACAACCCCCCCCTTCTTTTCTTTTCTTCCCCACACACGTGGGAAGAATGTGGCTCACGTAAGGTACCTGGTACCTATGCCGCGCAGGTACATTACATACAACGAGAGAGAAAAGAAACACAAGCCGACCAGAATCCGCTTCGCTTGGCGCATGTTTCCACCAACGCTCGCTCGCTGACCGATGATGGCTCACCGTCACTACACGCGCGCACCCACATACACACGCGTGCACACATGAATTCGCTGACATCATGCCTCCTGTGTTCCATGATACCAGACAAGGTGAGCATATGTGAGAATAATCGCGCGCTGTCTCGGCTACATGGGGCGCACGCCAAGAGTAGAGATGCAAATGCATACATGGATGGGCGTGATGCTCCTCCTATACATGCCCTATAGTATACAATGGGCAACGTGCAACGACAGCAACGTGCTCCTGTTTTCCCCCTCACCGAGACGGGGCTCATCGTCTCAACGCCTGCTTGGCCGCCTTTTTGACTCCCCGCATGCTCCGCCTTGGCCTGTTCCTCAGGTGTTTCTCCAACGTGCGCGGCTGGTTGTTCTCCCACCCGTGGATCGGCTGCCTCGAGCCCACAAACCTTCCCTCCGGAGTGTAGACGTCCACCGCGGGCCAGTCGGGCTCGGGCGGCAGCACATCGTCCTCCCTCGAGATCCTCTCGTCAGGCGCTGCTGCTCGCCTGCTGCGTGCCATCTCTGCAAACATATCGTCTGGGCCCGGCAGCGACGACGACGACGGCGGCAGCGGCGGCGGCGATAGCTCGTCCGCTCGTCCCGCGTGATGGTCTCTTGCTTGCTGCATGCTTGATAGCCTGTCGAAATCGCGCCTCCTCACCTGCGCCACTACCTCCACGTAGCCGACGCCCTCGATGAGAATGTCCACGGAGACTACGCGGAATGGCAGGTCGTCAACTCGTAGACCGACGGCATTCTTGCGTGTCAGCGGGCCCGCGCGCTTTTTGGTCACGTCGTGACGCAGTGTAAAAGTGCCGGCGTGCTTCATCTTGTCTGCGGCATCGGGTGTCGCAATGTTGTCCACGACCACGGCCTTGAGCGTCTGATCCTGGTATGCGATTGCCTTTTCTGTCGCGGTGAGATGCGACGCGAGCGGGGTGAAATTATACATGAGAAATACCGTATCCGGTGTTTTGGGGGTGAGGCGGATCAAGCCGCCGCCCAGGATAAGAGACTTGTCCGCCTTGACCGAAATTTGCACAGGCGTGATGCGATTTTTCATGACCAGTGACTGCCGGTGCTCCTCCCGAACATGGAGCCCCAGGTCGCTGCGCGCAAGTCCAGGCAGATCAATGAGCTCGCCCTTGCCACCACCGAACGGCACGCGAATCGGCGAGGCCGTCGTGCCCGCCAGGGGCGACACCACGGGCATCTCCGGGTAGTTGACGGCAGGCTGCGCGGGAGGGAGAAGCTCGCCGACGTCCAGAACGTGCTTGCCGTCGGCGACGGCAACAGCGCCGCTGCCCGCCATCCTACCCTTGGGGAAAACAGCCTCGAACAGCTGGCTCTTCCCGACATTCACCTTGCCCACCATCCACCCTGCGCCGCCTCGGTCCCATATCTCCTCCTTGAGCTCTCTTGTCCACCAGCCGCCTCTGCCACTCACGAGCCGGAGATTGCCGAGTCGGACCCGTCCGCCCTGTCGCCCGAGAGCATCGCGCAGCACCTCGCGTAAGCAGGGCAACATTGCATCTACCTGCACCTTGGTTGGCGCCAATAGATCGCTCCTTGTGATGATGAAGCTCATTTCCGTCTTGCGGTCGTGCCGGAACTTGCTTGATCGCGAGCGGCGGTTCTTGGATCGCAGGGGGATATCGCCTAGTAGGACGTTCAGCCTTGGGATCAGAGACAAGGGAAAGTCCGCAGCGTCTATAACGTGGTAGATGTGGTTGTACTTGTGCGGCGACTCCTCGATAGTTTCGCGCAGCGACTCGACCGTGGGATGGTATATGGCCATCCGCGCCGTCTCGCACGCCGTGCTGTGGTGTTTGAGATGGTGGCACCGATCGCAGATTAGCGGCTTTTCTGTAGGTGATGCTGATTTTAGTTGGTATCGACCGTTCGTGACAAGAGGAAATGTAGAATAACGTACTGGCTTGGGCGCGTACTTCTGCGTCTCCCAACATGGCGTCCGCGTCGAGGCCAAGCTCCTTCAGCTTCTCGCCGCCCAGACCCTTGAGCACATCTGCCACAATATCGTCCTCGGCAGTGTCTGGTTGCCGCGCGGCTCCGGGATGAGGATGCAGCCACAGTCGTACTCTCTTGGTCTGCAAATCAAAGTAGCCGAGTTGATCTGCGTCCGTCGTCTGCGCAAACGCTCCGCAGCCGCTGCATGTTACAGGAAGCTTCCGGAGAGGTTCTGGAGCTCTATCGGCCTCAAGGACAACAGGCGCAGTTTGGGCATGATTGAGGCGCCGTGACGGCCTTGGCCTCCATTCAGCGAATGGTGGCGCTGCCCGGCAAAGGCCAACAGCCGGGCACAGGAAGACGGGCACGCCTCGCGTCGAAGCTTCGCCCATCCTCAGAGCCCTGTTAAGCCATCGCCCTGCACGCACACCGTGCATCGTGCGGTCGCGGTAAGGCCGAGCCAATTCATGCAGTCCAAGTGTCAGCTCAGGACTCGATGGCAAAATTTGAGGTCAACCGAGGAAGCTGTTTCGCATATTACGACAAAAGCCCATGAAACCATCACCTGCATCAAGCGAACGCAACGCGAAGTCTTAATCTTTGTGAAAGCTTCACGTTTGTCCCGAGCTCGAGCTGTGGAAAATACGAAAAAAAAAAAAAAAATAAGGATCCGCGAGCTGCGTCACTGCGAGCTCCACACACCTGCCTTTCTTTCCCTTGCCGGGGCGCGGATTAAGCTTCGCCGCCGCAAAGGGTCGCCTCACATATTCTTGCATCAGCTTACAAGTAGACCTCCAAAACGGTTCCTCGCCCGCGCGCGCACGACGGTGCGACAAAGACCACAAGACCACAATGCGGTCATTAGGCGAGAGACTCAATCTGTTCCGCAAGGTACGCGCAGACGTCGACCTCTTGGCAATTCCGCTCTAGGCTAACCACATCCAATGCGCAGAGGGTAAGAATTATCAACGACTCCTGTTCGTGTCGGTGGGAAGCAACGAAAGGCCACTGAGGCTCACGAGAGACTCCCAGTTACTCAATCTCCGATGCGGCCCCGGGGCCGCCATTCTCCCTCCGGAAGTATCCAGGATACACATGGACTTTGCCCTGCGCATGGACGACGGCCATATGGGCGCTCGGTACGTTTTCTTGCACTCTCTTTTTCTGTCTTCTTTTCTGTTTCCCCTTTTCTCTCTTGATAGCAAGCAAAAGCTCATAGCAGCATGGCATAGAAAATTCTGGCGCGAGCATCTCCCCCGCCTCAAGTACCACAACCCCTCCGTCCCTATGATCGTCAACCGCCACGACAATAACCAATCGCCGCCCCTAATGACAATCTACCTACGAAACACTCCCACTACCGCCACAGAATCATCAGCGGGAGGCGGCGAAGCAGATGCGACAGTAGCAGGTGGTTCCGAGGCCGACAGCACCACGATACAGCCCGCGTCGTCTCGAAAGAACCTCTCCAGGGCCCAGCCGCCCGCGCCGCACGAGAAAGTCGTCACCATCGACATGAAGAACCAGCGCTCCAGCGATATCCTCGAGTACTTCTATGCCAAAACGCGCGCGACACCTGTGCAGTCGACCCGAGACGACATCACCGAGATGCAACAGCTGGAGAGCTTGAGGAAGCAGGCGAGTATCGATCGGGAGCGCGTGCGGTCGCTGAGGGCAGAGAAGAAAAAGGAGGAGGACATGCTCAAGCGGGCGCGAGCGGCTGGCGGTATGGCCGAGCAGGAGGAGGCTTAAGGGGGGGGGGGGGGAACGTTGTATCATCATCATCATCATCATCATCAAACGTGCCACCTGCATCGGCATATACACCAGCATCGCGAGAGGCCAACGTCGCTAGGAATTTGACCAAGCCAGGCACAGTCACTGCGCCGCGGCAAACCCGGTTTATGGCGAATTGGCTGTCAAATTTTCATTATTCGCTATTGTACAATTACATCCAACGCTCCCATCCTGGTCCCTATGCTATGCAAGATGCTGTGTCCGATCCAAGTCCAAGGCTGTACAAAAGAGAAGCCACTCACAAATAACCCCCGTACAATATCAAGAGCTGATTTTTCTGCTCACCGCGGAATTCTGGCCTTCACTTGAGGCCGAACCCCTCGCTGTCAAATACCGCTCTCCACAACATCATCTCCAGTCTTTCCTTCGACGTGTAACGCCAGAGTGATAGCATATTGAAACACGTCCTGGCTATGGGGAAACGGCCGACGTCTTCGCCCAGACACGAGATTTTGATGGGTAGCATGGATGCTCCCGTGGCCGGCATTCGATCGCTGCCCGTGATGAACGACAGCAGCTTCCGCTGGTTGACGGGTGTTGCCTCCTGGAATGTCTCCCAAAACCACGCCACCACGTCAATGCTCCCATCTGGCCTGGGACCGGGACCCCAGTTGTCGTACTGCGCAATGGCGCGCAATGAAGCTATGTCGAGGGCCTCGTCAGAGCCCCGGATGAGAAGCTCAATCTCCTCAGGCCTGAACAGAGAAAACGCATTGCCGCCGCAAACGGTGTAGAAACCCCTTTTGAAAGGCTCAAACTGGCGCGTCACCGCCGTGTCGAGGAGATACCGCGTGTACAGCTCCACATACTCTCGTCGATTGCTGTTCGTGACAGGCTTCTGCTCTCCTCCGGGACAGAGGGGGACCTGTACGTTGACGCCAAACTTCTCCGTATCAATCACGAAATCCAGGCAAAACACATTTTGAACATCACCATCAAAGTCGAGGAGCTGCCTCAGTCCATGTGCAATTCGTGGTCGATATTCGGCCAAATCGTCCAGAGTATACTGCATCGAAGGTCGAGGCCGAGACGACGTTCCCAAGCCGTGGGCCGGGGCAGCCGCTAACAGCTTGCGAAAGGCAAACGGTGGAAGTGCCACGTCGAGAATCGTCGAGTTATAGATAGCCAAACCCATGACCACACCGACGAGGAAGAATTGATCCGAGGTCTCGAACGTGTTGGGGTTGAAGTAGCAGTACCGTGAATCCTCGTCGTAGAGAAACATGCCTGGAGTGCTCCCGTTAGCACAGCATAGTCCCTGGCAAGGCCAAGGGCGTCAGGTCAAGCTCACCGTGATCGGGATTGAAGACTTCTCGGATGAGGAGCAAGAACCATTCCTTCCTCAAACCGCCGGCGTCGATACCTTCCTCGCCCTTAAAGGTGATGCGCAGCCCCTTCTTGACATCTTCGCTGCCGCTGCCAATGACCTCGCTCACCGCCGCGAGACTGTCCTCGACGAGACAATCTCTGCGCACCTGGAGGGACAAGTATTGTTTTACGCTTCTGTTGGTCATTATGCTATCGAGGAAAGCGTCCCGGGCCTTCATTTGCATCTGTCGTCGCGCATCGTGTTCCAGTATCTGAGTTTTGGCCCATATGCTCATGAGAAACGGATACTGACAAAAGGCAAATCTGGACCGCTTTGACTCCCATGACTCAAAGTCCTTGACGAGGTCGGCGTAATCGATCATCGTGTTATAAAAGTCACTGGTCGGCAGCAGCTGACCACCCTTGTGCCGGTAGTCGCGCGTTGACCCGACAGCCGCGATGTCAGCCGCCTGTTGCGAGGAGACACCATACTTCAGGTCACCATGCTTCGGGTCGAGCGTGTTGTTGGCTGCGAAGAGAAGCGCAAGCACGCGCGAAGCGGCTCGGACTTGCCAGTCTTCGGTATAGGCCAGACTCTTCTGTTCCGGCTCTTTTTTCTTGGACGAGTTCTCTGCTCTGATTTCGTCATGCAAATAGGACGCTGCCGTCGATCGACCCGTGCGCATCTCGGGAATCAAACCAGCAGTTATGTCAACTTCGGCGGGTTGCTTCTTGTCGATCTGCCGCAGCAGCCGATAGCTCAGGAATCCCGAGAAAAGCTCCTTGGTGCGGAAAAAGCGAGTTTTGTCGTATTTGCTGAGCCATGAGATGAGCTGGTTATGGCACTCTGCTGGTGAGTTGGATATCAGTCCAATAAGTCGCTTCACGATGCCCGAATGCTGTCCAGACAAGAGGCCGGAACTTGGCAGAGCCATCCTGTTTGCTTCGGGGGCTGCGACGCGCAGGACAGTCATTGGCGTCTCGACGCTCGGTTGCAAAATACCACGAAAGAATTTGGGGTCCGGATGCAGCATGGGATTCTCGGCAAAGATGAGTACAAACCGAAGATCGCTCACCTCAGCTAATCGCCGGCCTGGTCGCTTCAGAAGCAGCTCCATGGCTTTGAGGAGCACTCTCTGAGCGTGAAGCTGTCCAGTTAGCAGGTCTTCCTCCAAACGCTGCAGGTCCTGTTGCGACCGAGGTTTGAGACTGAGCTCCTTGGAAACATCTTCATAAATGGGCAGCCAGTCCTCGGCAGCGTTGATCGTCAGATGATACCAGCTCGTCAGCTCCTCCCAGTCAATGTTTGGATCCTTTGGAGCCAAGGGTTTCTTGGAGGGAATTGGAGCACTGCTTGAAGGTGCACTTTTGCTAGGCAAAAGCTGGGAACGCCCACCAGTCCACCACGAGCCATTCTCTGCCACATCGCCAAGAAGTAACATCTTCGCATCGATCTGATCCACGACGCCGTTTGACGGCCAGTCATCATGGCTAGCTACCAGCTCGCGCGAATTCGACTGGTCTCGGTCGGTCACAACTCTCCGTCGAGGTCGCTCGGCATCCGCATCGTCCCCATCATGACACGGCAACTTGAACGATGAATTGACGCATTCATAGGACGAAAAAGTCCTAATAATGTAATCCTCAAGCCGCTTGAAGATTCTCTTTGGTTCAAGGTCGTGTTCTGTGGGTGAAATCCTGCTTGCGGGCCGACTGGCGTCTACAAAGGTCTCGGCCCGTGACGGCGACGGCGGTGTCGGCCTCTCAGGATGAGACGACGACCAAGCCTTGGGGGTAGCGCCTGGCCGCAGCGTCGGCTGGCTCTCGAAATGATATCTGGGAGCATATCCTGGCGACAGATACCCTCGACTGTGGCTTGTCTCGGAAGTTGCCACACGTACAGGCTCACCGGGAGTCTTGAGATGCTGTCTTGGTCGCAGCGCATTTGAAAAGTACGAACGTATGCACAGTCTCACAAGTTCTTGACAATGGTGAATCGAGATGGGCTGATCTGTCCCGAAAGTCAGCGTGTGTCGTGGCCAGCTACACTCGAGGCAAAGATTCTGAAAAAAAGCATACAGCTGTTTTCCTCCCGCAGGTTTTGTGAGCTGCCATCTCGCCGTCTCCCCAGGAAGCGAAGCTTGGGAGTCTCGCCGCGGGGGTCTTCCAGATCGTTGATGGTGGCACAAATCGTGCATCTGAAGACGCCGAGCTCCTTGGGCCATCGCATCAACGACCCGCAGGTCATGCAAGTACCCGTGACAAAGTCCTTGCTGCTCACCGGATTCCGCTTCGGCTTTGGGTTAGCGGTGTTGGGGCTTTCCATGTTCATTCTGCTTCCATCCCCGCTCTTTGACTCATTTAGATGCGGCTGGCTCGCAGCACCTTGTTTGCTTCTGGGACTGGTGAGGAAGGATGGGAATGGATGACTGCTGGAACGGGCGTGTACCGGAGCTGGTTTGTTGGGCTTGCCCAGTTGGAAATCAGATTCATCAGAGCTGGACTCGTCGTGAGACCGACTGCTGAAGATGCCGGTGCTGCCCACGAGCGTCGTGGGCGTGTCCAGAGCATCAAGATGTAGTCGCGTGATGAGGTCGCCGTGTGATGGGCGTGACGGAGAACGGGAAGCGGAGTCCATATTCTTCTACATGACATGACATGACATGACATGACATGGGAAGAGGATGCGACTCCTTCTTTCCTTTGTCAGTGGGAGAAGGGTTTCCCCTCCTGCGACGGCTCAGGTGCAGGCCGGAGGAACGAGGCAGGCACAAGAGCTGAAAGTCGTTGGCGAATCACCGAGAAGGGCAGATTGCTTGCATATTTGTACCTGCTGAGACGAGACCGGACGGCCATCTGTCGACTCGGCGTCTTGTGCACGGAGCGCGGAGGCGCGAGAGATCAGAATGAGGTCCAATGAGTCTTCACTCGACAAGACGCTCAGCTCACAGGCAGGCAACGTGACGCGAGCAATCAATTACGATGAAATGAGCTGGTGCGACAGGAGCTGGCTGGGGGGGGGGCGATGACGGAACACCAGTCGCGCGCTAGAGCCCGGATGCGCTAGATGACAAGTCAGGGGAGCCCTCTTCTACTTTTTTTTCTAATTGGCGCGCACCCGCTAATAGCTTGGCCATCTCAGCGGCTCGCCCAGCCCCTGGTCTTCTTTCGAAAAGCTCGCACAGACGAATTTCAAGGGCCTTGATGCTCATGAAACGAGAAGAAAGCTGTAAATCGAGAAAAGATCTGAATTTCTGGAAATCCAGGGCATATAGGTAGACAACCAAAAGCAAAAAGAGCAAAGACTCAGATCAAAGCATCCTCCCCATTCGTCAAGAGAAGTAGCCGCGCAATCAGCCAGTTCATCTCGAGGCTTACACGCTACAATTGACATGTCAGGGCACTTTTGGCGCGCGGCCAGCCCGAACCAGGCTCCGCCACTCATCAGTGCGGGCTCGTCCCCCCCCGGGCACAGTCGATAATTTAATGTACAGGACAGTGTTAGTGGATAGCCGATTCAATGCGACAGATGTCGAGGGAATGCACCTGCGCGGCGAAAAGAACACTCTCTGCATCCTGAGCCAGTCGATCGCTCGTGTAGTTCTCCCGGGACGCTGGATCTGGAAAATGCGCTGCAAAGCAACCATCTGCTTTCGTCGCATTCGGCATTTTCCCTCTCCCATTCCGGCAATCCCAAAATCACCTTATCCAAACCCCCAATTCATCCCGTCTGACTCGGTGGAGTCGACCCTTGATGCTTGGAACTGGCACGAGACACCTACAGTATATATTGCTAAGGCCAGCTGAAGTGGGAGAGCATTCAGGGAATTGGTCTTTGAAAATTCACAGCCCCAAAACAGGGCTCGAGCCGATCGGAACCGGGAGCGCTGGAGCACGGCTTCCATGACTTGCTGGAACGTGACAAATCTGGGTTTGGGGCGGACCTGGCGCTCCTGTAAGCCACGATACATAATATCCTTTCCTCTAACTTCCCTTTCCACCTTGGAAGCACGGCGGCAATCGCTACTTGTGCCGCACGGAAGACAGATTATGGGCACTGCCGGGATCGTCTGGGGTTGGAATTTGATGTCACACGCCGAGAGTCAACGATTGCTTTGTCCTGTCCCGCGTATAGTGTGTACATATCCATGTACGGATATGCGTATCGAAAGCTGGCGGGAGGTGCCCGAAATGCCATGACTTGACTTGTGAATTGCTTTTGACGGCCGGCACGCTTTCAGCATACAAGACCTTCGCCGTGATATTTATCGTCGAGAGAACAATTCAGACTTCCAAGTGCAATTCTTTTTGGCGATACACTGCCTAATTGATGTATGGCCTGACCGACGAGAAGCTGCACTGCCTGAAAAATGCAGACAAGCAGAGACAGCAGCACATGTTTGCTTTCGGCAATGTGTTCACTCCATGCAAAGCCTCCTCATACGATTGCCCTTGCTGCTGTCACTGCCGAGGTCTTGTTGCCCTTCCCTGCAGGAAGCAGCCCGTTGGAAAGCCTACGTCACATTAGAGACCTCGAGTCAAGCATCGCATGCAATTGTCTCATTGACCGCGGATATGTGACCCTGATGCAAATAAATTCCGAGAATCTAGCCCCTCCAAAACTCCCATCATGTCCTCTGCAGAGCCGTTGCTCCCGAGTGTCGACCGTCATGGTGAGAGCTGTGCCCTGGAATCTGAAGGCATGTTTTGGTGCCTCGCATCTTTTCCTATTTTTCAACACGTTGCCCGTAGAACTCGTAATACAGCCAAGACCTAGAAAAAAAGCACCCCGATTTAGGAAGGGGGGGCGCCTCGTCCACGGCCGGCGCCACGGCTATCAACTGTCAGCAAGGGAACAACATATGAACAGACGCAGATGCACGAGGCGTTGGCCCGCTACGATCAAATCTTCCAGCCTTGGATTGATAGACATGAACTCACAACTGAGGAGCGAACTCGCCAGGGGCACCACCCTCCTTGCCGTCACCAGCCTCCCGTCGTCTGTATCCACCCTCTCGGTCACCACGGTCGCCACGGTCACCTCCGCGACCGCGGCCAAATGGTCGTCGTTCGCGCTCGCCCTCTCCGAGCATGCCACGCGGGGGGGCGTGCGACCGCTGCTGCTTGATGTGAGTCGCAGGAACGATTTCGGCTGGCAGGTGCAGCCATTCGCGCAGGTAATCGAGACCTTCGGGGGTCAGGGTGTAATAGTAGTATTGCCAGGAGAACTGGGTCTTGACATATCCGCGGGAGTTGAGAGATTGGCACGCCTTGATGACGAAGAGGTTTTTCGTGTCTATGTCTGGGTGCTTCGGAAGGTTGAAGTCCTTCTGAGCCACGAGGACACCCTCACGGAAGAGGTACTGGGGTGAAGATGTCAGTCAGGTCAACGTACTCCTCGCGCTGATGCCGCCGTGGCCATCGCCCGCTGAAATACCTCGTGGATCTTCTTTCGGTCGGCCTTTGGAATCAACATCGTGGCGATTTGGAGCTGAGGTCGATGTTGAAAGGGCTGCTATTAGAGGCGAAGTTGCTTGGGCTCAAATTGGAATTCTTTTGTGGGCGGAAACCCTACGAACCTAGCGAAGTGGGGTGGCATGGGGTGCAGTAAGGTGTGGCTGCTTCACGTGACCATCAGCCTCCTGCTATGCATGTGGCTGGTGACTCGACCTTTGACTTTCCAGGCATTGCAGCAAGCACTGCAGCCATTCATCGCTCTTCAACCTCACGTCTCGATAGACACCCACCACCATAATCTCACAAAACAAACCACTACAAACCACAAACAGAAACTACAACTCACAAACGCTTCAACTTTGACGTCGAACACCCACAGCTCAACATGGTCTCGCAACACCTCAACGTGCTTGTCTCCACATTCGGCGGTCTCGGGCTGCCTTCTACACTGGTCATTCCCGCTACCACGTCGACGACGATATCAGAAATACGCGAGGAGATCGCTGATCGTCTACCGTCGACCGCAAGCAGATTGATTATCAGCACCATATCAAACAGGCAACTCCCAGAATCATCTGAAGCTCCCCTTTCGACGTATCTGTCAAGCAGCTCCGATGAGTTTATCTCTCTCCGACTAGCCGTTCCATTATGTGGTGGCAAGGGCGGTTTCGGTTCCCAGCTGCGAGCTGCTGGGGGCCGTATGTCCTCACGAAAGAAGAAAAACCAAGAAGATCATGGCTCAAGTCGTAATCTGGATGGTCGCAGGCTACGCACTGTCAACGAGGCCAAAGCCTTGGCCGAGTACCTCGCAATCAAACCGGAGATGGATAAGAAGGAAAAGGCAAAAAGGCGTGAGCGGTGGGAGCAAATTGTTCAAGTATCCGAGGAAAAGCAACATCAAATCAAGAACGGCGGCCAGGCCCTCCTTGACGGTAAATGGGTCGAAGACAAGGAGGAAAGTAGCGAGAGAACTCGCGATGCCGTGGCTGCAGCCATAAAAGCCGGCAATTACAGAGACAATTTACTGAGCGTATCGCATGGCTCCACTTCAAGTGAGCAAGCTGAAAGCGCTTCAACATCAGAGGACGACGGCAGGTCTACTTCAAAGGAACCATCGCCCGCAAAAGATGCGACATCCTCCACAAAAGGCAAGCCAACATCGTTCTTCGGCTTTGATGATGACGACGTTGAATTCATGAGTTCTTCTGATGAGGACGACAAATGATTTACTGGTATCAAGAGCGGGGAAATTCGACGGGGCTGTGTTTTGGACCGTGGGGTATTCGCCAGGCAAGATTGATTTACAAATGAGCGGCGTTGAAACGGGTTTTCTTGATACATTATACCACATTAGCGAAGGTCTTCCGAATTCCAAATCACAAGTTTTTTTATCTCAGCCAGTCATGGATGCGCGTGATGGTCATACCCGTCCTCCACCCTGAAATGTACCAGAAGGCGGCTTCTAGTTTTTTGACAACTCTTTGGCACAAGAAGCCCCTATAGGTTCTTTAGAGGACTATAGTCCATCAAGTTATCCCAGGAAAACATCCTTCCCCCCGCTAAAAAGCTGCCAGATATTCCTGTCACAACACACGTGCGCGGCATCAGGGAACAAAGTCCATGATCTAGCTAATGACTCTTCGGTAGGCGGTTCATTCACATCCACTATGTTGAGATCCTGCAAGTCCTCGTCTCCAAAATCATTTCAAAGTGCTGCCGTAAGGTCAACTTACTCCATTCGGTCGTCCACCCCCTGGCCTCGTCATGGTATTGGAAACATGTGATGCGACCTGAGCTAAAGCCACTTATCAGCCTGCGGATATAGCAAAATTACCTTGATGAGTAACACTCGCCTGCCTTTGGCTCGAGGAACTGGTTGATTGACAGTCGCCTCCTTGCCAATCTCGTCGCAAACAAAGGAACAGACTTTGGCGATCAAGGCCCACTTGCTTTGGAAAGGATCGTCGACTAAAGGAGAAGACCAAAGATAAGTCTTCGGTCACCGCTATCATTGACTTTGATATTCGCAAAGACGTTAGCCTTGAGGCAGCTTCTGCGCGGCACACACGCACCGATGATGAAGGCGGATCTCGGGGTCCGCTGCTGTAGAGGGAGCAAGAGGTCGGTAGCAGAGTCAACGTTATCAGGTACTGTACAGTATACACAGGACCCTTGCCACGTTGCGCTGTGCGCCTGCGACTCTTGTGATGACGAATATAGCACAATTGCCGACAATGGAGAAGATGAGGATAGCCGCCATTGGGGGGTTCCTCGGCGACTCCTGGTTCGCATTCAACCAAGACTTGGCCCGAGATATATTTGGGAAAAGCAGCATTGCTTGAATAAGGCTGAAAGGTGTTTGGAAAGGTCTGCCTTATTCATCATGTAGTCCAGCTTACGAGCCCTCTCAACACGTTTGCTGTAATGTGGTATCGGCAGCTAGGCGGGAAGCTATCATGGGGCACACTCAACGTATGTACTACTGAGCCATTTACTACACAATTTCTACCGGCGATGCTGCCCCTTTCGTCGGCCACGACGCCATTCTTCGCTGATTTGGAGTACCGCAAAGTAGTCTTCTGATGACACGTCTGATGCCACCGTCGCATGATTGAGCAATACATGATACAGTACACTTGCTATCCGGTCCTTGCGTCCACCTAAAGGGTGCCTTCCCGCAATTGGCCTCAGAATTATGCATCCAGCTTGACAGGGAAATTTCCAGACTCTACAATCCCAGGTTAGTCTTTAATCTACCGAACACGGAGCTGCCTCTCTCACCTCGCTGCTCATCCCACCGCTGGTGCCATGCGGAAGGGCACAATGACCGGTAGGCGTGCTTGAACTGTACAAGAGTCAGTGGTGACGCTATTGTTGTTCGATACGTCGAGCTGCGCACCTGTTGGCAAGGACCGAATTCCTCTCCCTTAATGTTGACGCACTTGTGGTAGTCGACGTAGTTCTGCCAGCAGTGCTTGGTCTGGTTCACGTTGGGAAAGCGAGCGTCGGTGCCTGCAAGAAAGGCCAGCGTCAGTTTTCAGATGAAGTCTGCTGCTCGAGGAAGCGCCTCGAAAAGCGTGAGAAAGATATGTCGGATCAAGCGTACCGGCTGCGAGAATAGTTAGCCCCGAGTCACGATCAGCCCATTTTTCGGCACGAGAGATTGTCCAGCCTACCGGTCACAAACTTAAAGGGCTTGGTGACAAGCTCCTGACCATCTTCCTCAGCCATTGCGATTGGGTTGTTGTCGTCGAAACAGGGAACTGCGAAGAAGTCTTGTTAAGGGGCTGTCGGTGGCGATTCGAACGAACGAATAGTGTGGTGATGCGTTGACGTTGGCGGTCGGTAGGAGACGCTCACACCAGTCAGTCGGTGGCACAGTTTGCGTGCCTCAGGCCCCTCGGGCCAATGAGCTTAGCCGATTATACATGCGGTGGGCCAACAGCCAATTGCTCCATATCGTTCGTGTCCGACACCCTTCAACCATCTCCGGCGAAGACAATAATTCTCTACAATTGCTAAGCCGCAATAACCGACTCGCGCACGGGCAGACGTTTGATTCTCTCCAAGATGCGTACCTCCGCGGCCCTCAGAATGTTCCGTCCAACGGCTCGCATGCTGCGGCCCATCCCCGTAAGTCTCGTACAGTCAAGCGCACGAATGCGAAGTCGAACTAACAATGTACCAGAAAGAGGACCAGGCCGGTACGTTATTTCGATGAATGGTGGTCGATGAGCATGACCACCTCGACACCCCTACACATTTTCCTGTGCTGAGTCGTGTCACAGGCCACACCATCTCTCAACGTTTGCGCAAGCTCAAGCAGATTCCTGCCGAACTGATTCCCCTCGGTAACTATATGTACTGATCCTCGACTGTTCAAAGCCATTTTGTTGACCAAATCTCTAGCTGTCGTCGTTGGCTTCGCGGTCGTTGCTGCTGGTTATTCGAGCTTGCGGAAGTTCACCGTCGACAAGAACCTGCGATTGTCCAGACAGGGACCGTCAAGCCGCTCTGAACACTAACGGGAGTGGTATGTGCGGAGATGAGTATCGTGGACGCTTGTTTTGTTTCTGCAAAAGTGGCAACATGTAAATATAAACATGATTGAAGGCCATGGACGATTCTAATTTGTACATTCCGTCCCTGTGACTGAAGGTAGAATATCCAGCGAATCCATGCTCTTTTTTATTTTTCCTGAAACCCCAACACCGTCGCTCTGCAGCAATTCAAGTCAAAGGAAATGAAATCATGAGCTCAGGCTGGCTTTGGCCCAGCAACGTCTAATCCCTCGAGGCCCTGCATGGGATCCGCTACGGCGCCGTTGCTTGCGCCCTGGTCTGCCGAATCTCCCTCTGGCTCAGTCCCAGCATGCTCTGCCAACCAGCCCTCCTGTGCGTGCATGGTAAGTTACAGTTGATTCTATCGTCTTCGGGCTGAATATGGTGACATACCTGCTCCCAAACTGCTTTCTTGCTGCCCAAGCCCTCGTCAGCGCTCTTGGGAATTTTTGCAGGAGATACTTTCAGAATCTTGCCGAAGAACTCAGACTGGTTCATGTTGTCGATGGCTTCCTTGGCGTCATCTTCATCTTCAAACTCGACGTAGGCAAAGCCTCGATGAGGCTCTTCTGATTTTCGTGAATCTGGTTTTGGTAGTTGCACCTCGACTATTTCCCCAAAGGGTATGAAAGCATCGAGTAGATGGGTGCTGGTGACAAGCGGCGATAGACCACCGACGAATACCGTGGCTTTCCAGCGTGCCGCATCTGTCATGATAGCAATTCTTATAACAGCGGGTGAGGCTATTGGCGTTATTTTTAAGGGAGCGTCAGAGGATATGCTTCATCTCATTTGGGGTTAAGCTATGCGGCTCTCATTGGCTTGTTCTTCAAAGCCGCCGCCCTGTGTGCACCATACAATTCCTGTGGAAATGGGCGGCGTTTCACGTGACTGTCTCCCGCCTGTCTTTTAGCGCCTTGCACCTGCTTCAAGCAGGCAGGCACCGACCGGCCTCCTATAGTGCTTGGCGGGAGGAGCTCGGGAGGGAGAGAGAGGGAGGGTCCCTAAGTTATCATCGGCTCGCCTGCAATCTGGCATCATATCCATGACTTAGACGCACATTGCGCGGGTATCCCGATCCCACGCACTGGTCATCATCTTGACAACAAAGCTTTGAAAGCTCGCATTGACTAATGTTAGCACGCTGAGCTTGGATAACGTGCCCAGAAAGCCCTTTTTTTTTCCACCAGCCGACCAACGTCCAACGCTGCCCATCGGGCTGTGCCAATATCCCCAGAATGGTGCGCCTTCGAGAGGTGCCCCGAACGGCCACCTTTGCTTGGTTTCCAGGCTCGGGGAAGCCACTGCTGGTGTCCGGCACGCGCGCTGGCGCAGTAGATGCCGATTTCTCAGACGAAAGCAAGTTGGAACTTTGGGACCTCTCCCTAGACGACCAGCAGCAAGGTTTGGAGTTGCAACCTCTGGTCAGCATCACAACTGATTCTAGGTACCCCGAAGCCAGTCCAATTATGAGCTCCCCTTGTAGGAAACTCGCTGACAAGTGAAAAGATTCTATGACATTGCCTGGGGCCCTGCCGACTCTGATTATCCCAAAGGCATCATTGCTGGCGCCCTCGAAAGTGGCTCTCTGGAACTCTGGGATGCCGCGAAGCTCGAGGCTGGGGTGTCAGACGCCCGCATCTCTCAGACGTCCAAACACACCGGATCTATCAAAGCCTTGCAATTCAACCCGCTGAAGCCCCGTGTCCTTGCCACCGCCGGGACCAAGGGTGAGCTCTATATTTTTGACATCAACGATATCGAGAACCCCTTTCGATTGGGTAGCCCCACTGCCCGCTCCGAAGAGATCGAATGTCTGGCGTGGAACAGAAAAGTATCGCATATCTTGGCCACAGGCGGATCGGGGGGGTTCGTCACTGTATGGGATTTGAAAACAAAAAAGGCATCCCTGACGCTCAATAACAATCGAAAAGCCGTCAGTTCGATTGCTTGGGATCCAAATAACTCAACCAAGCTGCTCACCGCGACGCCCGACGACAGCACCCCCGTAATTCTCCTTTGGGACCTGAGGAATTCCAATGCTCCGGAGAAGACACTCCAGGGCCACGAGCAAGGCGTGCTCTCTCTGTCCTGGTGCCACCAAGACAGCGACCTGCTGCTCTCAGCCGGCAAGGATAACCGCACTATCGTCTGGAATCCCCAGACGGGGGAGAAGCTTGGAGAGCTACCTGAGATGACCAACTGGACTTTCCAGACTCGATTCAGTCCCAGTGACCCCAATCTCTCAGCAACTGCGAGCTTTGATGGCAAAATCACGATTCAAACGTTGCAAAACACGAATCCCGATACGTCCCAAACCCATGCCGAAAAGAACCTGGATGGCGAAGACTTCTTCAGCGCCGCACAAACAAAGCCGCAGGGTGCGTCCTGGTCTCTGAGCAAGGCACCGAAGTGGTTCGAGCGTCCCGTGGGTGCTACGTTTGCGTTTGGTGGAAAGGTCATTGTTTTCAAGGCGAATTCGCTGCAGCCCGGACAGAAGCGCTCTTCCACTGTGTTGATCACCAAATTCTCCGCGGATGCCGATGTTTCCGAAGCAAGCGAGAGGTTTCAGCAAGCTGTCGCGGGCGGTGACGTCTCGGCTATTTGTGACGAGCGGGTCGAGCAGGCGCAGACCGAGGATGAGAGAGCCGACTGGAATGTCATGCAGACGCTGGCAGGAGAAAACCCCCGCGGTAAAATCGTTGACTACTTGGGCCTGAGGGAAGATGAGCTGGTCAACGGTTCCTCCGAAAAAGAAGCCGATGGTCAGTCCGTTGAGCCCAAGCTTGCAGACGATACGAAGGAGGAGGTCAAGGACGATGCGGATTTCTTTGGTAGCGCAGACGATGGTGACGACTTTCTCTCCAGCCTCGCTGCCACCAAGGGCGCAAAGACCGACATACCTTTCCATCTGTTTTCCGACGGAGACACTTCGGTGGAGAAAGAAATCACAAAAGCCCTTATGCTCGGCAACTTTGTCAAAGCAACCGACATCTGCCTGAGGGAGGATCGAATCGCTGATGCTTTCCTGATTGCCAATTGCAGCGGACAGGAACTCGTCGACAAAGTCCAGTCTGCTTACCTGGCCAAGAAGGGCGGTACTCCGAGCTATCTGCGACTGCTCGGTTCTGTCATCTTGAAGAATCTCTGGGATGTTGTCTACAATGCGGACCTTGCGAACTGGAAGGAGACCATGGCCATCCTATGCACCTTCTCTGACCCATTGGAGTTTCCAGATCTTTGTGAGGCGCTCGGTGACCGAATTCAGGAACACGGATCCCGCAAAGACGCATCCTTCTGCTATCTAGTCGGCTCTAAACTGGAAAAGGTTGTTGCCATCTGGATCGCCGAGTTGGAAGAGGCGGAGAAGGAAGGCATGAAGGCGGCCACGGGAGGCTCTGCTTACTCCGTCCACGTCAAGTCTCTCCAGAACTTCATCGAGAAGGTAACTGTCTTCCGCCATGTGACCAAATTCCAGGACGCAGAGCAAAGTCAAAGTGCGGACTGGAAATTGGCCGCTCTCTATGATAAGTACACAGAGTACGCCGATATCTTGGCCGGCCATGGACAGCTCGAAGTAGCTCAGAAGTATCTCGATCTATTACCAGCGAGTTACCCCGCAGCCGAAATTGCCCGGAATCGTGTCAAGTTGGCATCGAAGAAACCTGCGGCCCAGGCGCCAACACGTCAACCAGTAACGAAAGCTGCGACCCGGAGCCAGCCTGTTGCCGCTTACCCAACTTCTCAGCCAGCACCAGCCGTCCCCTCTGCGAACCCATACGGCAACGCCAATCCATACGGCAATGCCAGCCAGCCGCAGAGACAGGCTCCTCCAACTCAAACCCCGCAGTATGCACCGCCCCAAAACCAGTTTCAACCAAACTATCAACCACAGACAATGTATCCATCACCCGGCCAGCCAGCCTATCCCGGTGCCGGCGCCGGCATGGTGCCTCCGCCGCCCCTGACGAGCGCTCCTCCTCGGAGCTCGTCCTCGACGCCTTCGGTCCCTCCCTCAAGCCGAGCCAAGAACACGGACAACTGGAACGACGTACCCTTGGTGACCAAGGCTGTGCCTCGAAGATCCACGCCCGTGGCTCCCATCACATCGCCATTTCCAGGATCAGGCAGCCCCTCAGCTCCTCCTTCGGGTCCGCCATCGGCTGGCTTGTACGGTCCACCACCCAATGCGACGGCGGCTCCTCCTCCCAAAGGCCCCGCGCCTCCTCGAATGCAGTCTCCCTTGACAGCGCCTCCCCAGGGTGTACCACCGCCTCCGAGACCTTCGTCGACGATTGCCAGTCAATACTCTCCTGCGCAACCTCAACCCGGCGCGGCGCCATCGCCGTTCCCCCAGGCAGTCCCTCGTACCGCGTCCCCCTACAATGTACCCCCTGCGGCAGCACCTCCTAGCAACCGGTACGCGCCGGCTCCGGTCACTCAGCAGCCTGCCCAATCCCCGGCCGGCGCCATGCCTCCCCCACCGGCCGGTCTAGGTAGCAGACCACCGCCGCCCGCCGCGAATGCCTCCGCGCCAAGGCCTGTGCAGCCAGCGCCCCCTCCCCCAAGAGGCCAGTATGCTCCTTCACCTTATGCCCCCCAGCAGAACTCTTCAGTTGGCCCTCCAATGTCGACTGGACCGCCTCCGCCTGGTCCTCAGTTGACTGGACCGCCTCCGCCTGGTCAGTCACAGACGATCTCACCTCCACCGAGGACGGCCCCTTCACCAGCGAAGGCCAGGTATCCTCCAGGAGACCGATCACATATCCCTCCCAACGCACAGCGTCTCGTCGAGATTCTGAGCTCAGAACTACGACGTATTGGTCCTCTGGCGCCAGCATCGTATGCTCCTCAGGTGAAGGATGCTCAGAGACGACTAGACATGTTGTTTGACCATCTCAACAACGGAGAACTAGTTCAGCCAGCGACAATTGACCAGCTCACGCAAATGGCCGATGCGATGCAGAACAGGGATTTTGACACGGCCTTCAAGTTGCAGGAAGAAATTCACAAAGAGAAAGCAGAAGAATGTGGTCAATGGATGGTACGTGATTCGAGAACCGGCCACGGACAGCTGCGAGGTGATGTGATGCTAACGAGTCGACACAGGCCGGTGTGAAGCGCCTTATGCGTATGAGCAAAGCGACATGAGGTGAAAAAGGAGGGCGAAGGGCTGTAGGACTGCTGGGCACAGGTGAAAGGGCTAGGGTGACACCGTTCAGGTGGCCACGGCATGTTTCAATGGCAGGCGAAACGGAATCTGAAAATGTGACATGGTACGCTCAGGTCTAGATTTGGACGCGTCTATCTGGACGCGAAGCTATTTTCTATGCTCAATTCGCGTCTGGCGCTGTAAGCTCCTTACCCGGAAAGTAGGCGTCAGCTTCAAGGCGAGGGCCAAGAGGGCTGGCTTTGGCGTTGGCGGCGGCTTCAGTGAGTGGGCGGACGGTTGGCGATGATGGATCGACGGCCGACCATCAATGCTCTGGCGTGCGAGGATAATGAGGTAGCTTTTTGCTAAGATCCAAAAGAATAGAGGGACCCCACTCGCCCCACAGCTACCATGCGCCATACTCCGAGCTCATGCTCGCAACGTCACTCCCTGCTTCGACGTTGGCTTCTCCGTCAGTCCGCCTCTGCGATCAAAGTCCCTACGCCCCAACAACCATGACTGAGCACGCGGAGGCAGCGGCTACAAGCTCCAGTGATGCCTCTGAGCAGAGAGCTGCAGAGCAAGCGCGGCTCCGCAAGGAGCGTCGCGAGGCCAAGATCAAAGCTGGCGGCGCCGACAGGCTCAACAAGATTACGGGCATAGGCGGTCGGGTGGTGGGAGGTGAGTGACTCTGCTTGCTTGCTTGCTTGCTTGCTTGCTTGATCCCCGTCAACATGACCAGTTGCGGCCGCTGACGCAGCTTCACAACCACCAGAAACGGAACAAGCAACGCCCGTCGTGCCGACAGACGCTCCCGCTCCTTCTCCTGCCAAAGCACCGGCCCAGGTCCACGCCGACCCGGACGAGATCGACATCTCGCAGCTCAAATACGAGGCCCGGCCTTCTTCTTCGTCGTCTCCTCTCCCTCCCGCCGGGTCTGGCATCCCGGAAGCTCAGCTGCGCCAGATGATGCTTGGCCTGGAGCAGCAGCGCGGTTCGGGCGGCCCCCGACCACCACCGCCCTCGGCGGATGACGACGACAACGACCCCATGATGAAGATGATGGCTCAGATCATGGGCGGCGGCGCCGGCGGTGGAGGAAACGCCTCGGCCTTCCCCGGCATGATGCGCGGCATGCCCGGCCCGCAGCCCCCGCGCGCGCCACCCAGCCCCTACAACACCATCTGGCGCCTCGTGCACGCGCTCATCGCGCTCACCCTCGGCCTGTACCTCACGCTCTTCACCGACTTCTCCGGCACGAAGCTGCAGCGGGCGCGCGCCGCCGTCGCCCACGAACAGCAGCACCTCGGCGCGGCGGCCGACGCCGAGAACGAGCGGCACAAGCGCGTCTTCTTCTGGCTCTTCGCCACGGCAGAGGCCGTGCTGCTGACCACGAGGCTGCTGCTGGACAAGGGCCGCGCGCCGCCCGAGGGCTTCGTGTGGACGGCCGTCGGGTTCGTGCCCGCGCCGCTGAGGGGGTATCTGGTCGTGGCGCTCAAGTACGGCCAGCTGTTTTCGACGGTGAGGACGGATATACTGACGTGTATCTTTGTGCTGGGCGTGTGTTCGTGGCTCCGCGGATGATCAACACCGCCACGATGAACGCAGCAGAAGCAGAAGCAGAAGCAGAAGCAGAGCAGAGCATAGCATATACATGGGGATAGAAATATTGCTTCGGCGACTTGGCGCTGTTGGGTCATTGTGGAAAGTGCATGTTGTCTCGCGGGGTGCATGGGCGGCATTCATTACCTGCGCGCTGGGCTGGGCTGGGCTGGGCTGGGCTGCGTCCCACGTTCTGGAGGGCAGTCTCCGTTGGTGCTGGGCTCTCGTCAGTTCACATTCAGAGAGGCAATAGGGGCGTCGTAGTTTCATTCATACAGGCTGTTTTATATCTACTCGCTGTGCGTGGAAAGTGCCGCTACCTGCAACGGCGCAAACCAGCCACACAGCACGTTTTTCTCATGGATGCGGCTGCTACTGCTGCTGCTGCTGCTGATGCTGCTCCGCGCAACGGGCCACGCAAAGCGTGCATCATCGTGTCTTTTGAACCCGATCTCAACGGAGCTGACGACTCTGCCGGCTTCTCTGCAGAGATACGACACTGCCTCATGTGCAGTAGCTTGTGTCGCACATGTATCTGTACCGGCAGCTTTGCAGGTACGGGAATGCGCGTCTGCTCCACGCCGCAGCTCATCAACGCTTTCTCTCATTTCTGCCAAGAATATGGCTACCGTCACTTTGGCCTGCGAAACCGAGTGACGCCTTTCCCAGCTCATCTCCCAACCACCGCTACGAACACATGCAATATCACGCACCGCGCAAAGCACAATCGTATTTCACTTTGGTCGTGCTCGTATTGCTTCCTACACCACCAGACCCGCTACCCTACTTCCCCCCTACCCCTCCTTTCTCCCCCTTCTCTGCCCCCTATCACTGTGTGTCGATGTGACATCCATATATCCTGGCTAGTCTGTCCCCATGAATTAGAAAAACGCCCCCGTGCAGCACAGCACATGCCATGGAAGAAGCACCCCGCGTGCATGTCCACGGACTATTGCCTGCCTGCCTGCCTGCCTGCTCGTTTGTGCCGCATTACCAACATGTTCACTCCCCCATCTAAGGAGAACAACAACAAGAAGAATTAAGAGAAAACACCAGATCCAATTATCGGAATAAACAGAAAGAAGGAAGGGAAAAAAAGGAAAGAAAAAAAAAAACCGCCGTGGTATCGCTCAGACGTGAGGAAATTTTTTTGAACCTTGCTCCACCATCGCACATGCTTGCTTACCCATACACGAATATTCACCAAAGGAATGAGAGTGTGAGATGACAGACAAAATCCAATCACAAATAAGAGTAATAAAGATGGAAAGGAGAAGGGGAAAAACAAAAAAAGCCCCAATACAAGCGGGGTCATCGTTGTTCGAGGGCCAGCATCTGCATCGTCAGAGCCTTGTTGCCGCGCAGGAGCTCTTCCAGCCACTCCGCAGCCATCGACAAAGTCGTGCTCTTGCTGAAGCTTCCGCCCCTCAAGCCCGGCACGAGCTCGCCGAGGTCGTCGAACCCTTCCTTGATGAGGGTTCTGCGCTTCTGCTCGCTCCGGATGTGGTTCTCGCGCTTTTGCTCCTCAGTGAGATTCTCACGCGGTGGCTTGGTCCCGTTGGCGACAGACTTGCGACGCCGTCCGCTGCCGTTGGCGTCGGGAGACGGCTCCGAGCCGCTGCCCGATCTCTCCGACTTGGTCTTTCGCTTGCGGCCCGAGTGGCTGTTGGCAGCGTCGTCATCGTCGTCTTCCTCGTCCTCGGCTGCAAAGGTCTGCACGTTCTTGCTCTTGCGTCTCTTTCGAGGGGGTGCGTTCGCATCCTCCTCTCGCTTCGCATGCATCGGGCCATCGCCGTTGACGCTGCCCGTCGTGACTTGACTGCTGCTGTTGGGGCTGGCGAGTTGGGTGCTGGCAGCGTCTTGATTGACTTCCAGACAGTCAAGGTACTTCATCCGGCTTTGGTCCACCGAGTCGGCCAACTCTTTTCTTGACTCTGGGACGTACCCTTGGGTACCAGTGAAGTTCGCGTCTGAGCCCCATTGGATGTCAACCGGGACAGGCTTCGAGACGGGCGTCTTTTCCTTTTCTCCCCACATCCACCGCGTGAAGGTGTGATCAACCTCTGCGACCTGCCCGCTCCTTCGGTTCTCCTCTGTGAATTCCTCCATCTGCTGGTGTCGAAGGTGACCTACAGGATACACACTCGGCCGACGGACATTGTTCTGATCATTGTGGCTCGTCGTTCTGGGACTACCGTTTGCCACGTTGCTCTTCGTCGTGACACCGCGAGAGCCGTTCTGCACCAGTGTCGCAGCGGCAGTCAACACGTCATCTGAGTGCTGCTGAGAAAACGCTTGCGACGGCATCTGCGACTGTGGCTGCGCAGGGGCGGGCGGTGGTGGCGGCGGCGGCATCATACTCGACCCGGTCGGCAGCATTCTCGTCATGTCGCTCTGCTGATCGTGAGAGAAGGCGAACTCGCCGTTGGTCGTGTCTTGCGGTCCGAATGAGGTAGCAGAGCCCATGAACTGGGGCGGCAGATCCAGCCAGGCATCGCTGAAGTTTAGGCCTTCACCGAAAGACGGCATGTTGTATTGGTTGGACGTGATGTCCTCGAAGAACGAGGTGAGGAATTTACTGTCCGTCTCCGTGAGGAGCGGTGCTCCAGGAGCTGGCTCGGGTGCGCCATCAAAGGGGTTATCTTGTGACGTATCGACAGAATCTATTGAGAGGTGACAATGTGAGTGATCAAGTCTTGGACATGGCGATGCACCAGGCTCTTCGCCTGCGAGGAGGCTCGACTCTTCGAAAGAGGCCTGGTGAAAGCGCAGGGCGACGTACATCCAAACATAACCAAAGGGTCGGATTCAGGCTGTGACGAAGCCATCCTGGGAGGATGCTGCACGGCAAGCATGGGGACCGTCGTTTTGTGCTTTGTCGTCGAGGGAATGGGCAGGTGGTGGCGGGGTTTGGGAGGTGGAGAGTTTCGTTTGGTCGGCGGGCACCGGAACGTTGGTTGAATACGAACCAGGAGCGCTGTTTGCAACTATTGCTGCCGAAGTTGAGAGCCAAAACAGAAGAAGGGGAGAAATGGAAATGGAACAAAATCTTAAGCACTGGCCAAGAGTCACGAGGTCGGTGCGGCGACGAGGAAGCTGGGGAAATATGGGGTAATGGGCAAGGTGAGGACGGACGCGGGCGTCGGCAGGGACGTTTTGGAGTTAAGAGAAGGTCGGTCGGACAGGTAGGAGGTGTTGGAGAAGCATGGGCGACAAGGCAGGGTAGGGAGAGACATTCAATCGACGGGGAGCGTGGGGCCAAGACCAAATGTCTGGATTCTCTGTCTTATTTTTTTCTTTTCTTTTCTTTTTTTTCCCTCACGAATTTCAATTTCTTCTTATTGGTGTAACATGGGTGACGGGGTATACGTTTTCGCTTTTCCTCTTTCTCTCTTGTTGTAAAATATTTTCTTTGTATTCCTCTTTCTTCTTCCTCTGCTTCTCTTTTCCCTTCTTGACTTGTTCCTTCCGTGCCTGCCCGTTCCCTTCCCTGTCCCCTCCTCACCCTCCCCCCTTCCCTCTTCCGAGCCAGCCCGCCAGCCAGCCAGCCAAAATGGGCGGGTCGACCGGCCTGGCCTGGCCTGGCCTGGACTTGGGCTTGAACTGGCACTGGCACTGGGGCTTGGTGGTGCGGTTGTGGCCACCACCAGGGTTGCGACTAATAAAAAGTAAGCGCATCGCAATAGGTTCGGAGCCCCGCTCGCGCAGCCCGATGGCTGGGACGACGCCTCACACATGGTCAAATCGGGGAGACCGTCTGGCTTTTTTTGTGGGAAAATTTGCGCTCGATCTACTTGGGCAGCCAGCCGGGCTGTCTTTCTCATCAAGTGAAAGACAAAAAGAAAAAGAAAAAAGAAAAGGAAGAAAAAGAAAAGAAAAGGAGAATTCCTTCGACGTCGACAGCGGGGGGGGGATGGGAAGGAGTGGGTACGGGACCTGGCCATCCAGTCGCAGCTTTGCCCTGTGCTGCGCTGTGAACTGCACTCCGCCGGCCAGATTGATACAACTGCTTCGCTTGGCAGGAATCACGGTGCAATATACAAGCGAATTCATGTCCGGCAATCATGCAGCCTCGAGTTGCACTCGCTCCTGCAATCCATCGCCGTCAAGGAGTCGGTCTCCTCATGCACATCGGACGGACGGACGGACGAATTCTTCAAGAAACCGCTTCCCATGACAGATGGCCCGCTGCAGGCCCGATAAATGACCAGACCTACTTGCCAGCTTCCGTCATGCTTGCTGGCATCTGTCCTGTGGCCTGTCATTTGCGTGGCAGCGCCAATGGGGTCGTTTCTGTTGCATGCCACTCGGGAGCAGCCACAGGGCGTTCATGCGACTTTGTGCGTCCCGTCACCACACCCTCAGCTAATCCAGGCAATCGACGACAGCGGCACGGGCAACTCCACGAGAAACTCAAATATCGCAGGAGCAGAAGAATCAGTGCCGGCGCTTAGGGCACAGGTGTGTCTGGATATGGAGAGTCACTCATTGGTTCTGTTCCTTGAACTCAGATCCCCGACACGCCTTCCGCCGGCAGAGCCCCGGGGGCCACCGCGGACTTCCATCCTCTCTCCCCATCTTCTTCCGCGGGATTTTTTTTTTTTTTTTTTTTTGTTTGTTGACTTCTCGACAAGCCAAGCGGCTTCGTCCCTCATTCGTGCCGCAGACAATTACTGCTGGGTCGGTCGCTAGCATGGCAAGTCTCGTCCGCCTTGTACCCAGCCCCACTCCGGAGCTTTCTTCTGGCTTTTCAAAACACTTTTCTCAGACGTCATTGGGGGCGGTAATCGCTGCAATCACATGTTCCTTCCTCTCCTTGTACCTACAGCATGTACGTCGATATACGTACAGCAGGGTGAGGGGGGCTCTCTGCTCGTTCCAGAATAGCCCTCTTGTCTTTTTTGCCATGTCTCTGATCTGGTCGTTCAGACGGGTGACAAGATGAGTCGCTCTTTTGCCAAGGGTGGCGGTTTTTCTACTTGATCGTGCTTTTCCTTGTATCTCTCGCTCTTCCCCCATTGAACTCCCCGACGAGGGGTAGACAAGGCATATAGCCGTTATGCCTTAGCCGGTCTCACTAGCAGCTTTCCCACTCGCGCAGGCCCTCACCGGGATAAACCTGGGGGGGAGCGGGCTCTGCTTAACCCGGGCCACACCCGCGTCCGCCCACCCCTCCTTCTCTCTGTCCACAGCGTCACGATGGCGTGGCTTCTCATCACTTGTCCACTTGCATCAGTAAACCCACGCCAACTTAGCGCTGGGGGTCTTGTGTCTATATTTGAAATCCCAGACGGTTCGTTGTATTGTACACTGTTGACCATGCGTGACTCTTGTTGCAGCAAATCTGAAGGGGAAAAAAGCGGGCAACGACGGCTGGTGACCACGCAAACCCATCCACTCACATCGTCTGCCTCTATGCCTCGTCACCTGGTTCACCGGCCATCCTGCAGACGCCACGGAGAGCTCGCAAACAGGAGATTGTAATTCTGGCGACCATATTCGGGCACCTTGTACATTGGTACCTCTCGGCGATGTTGGCCAAGGGCGCCCATATTCTACCCCTGATCCGTGGACGAGACGCCCGAGATCCGGGGTCATAAGCACGGGGAGAACAAACCGTCTCGCGGCATTCGCGGAAATGTTCCAACCGGCGGCTCCACACGTATGTTGTGTTGGCAGATTAGATTCCATTTGTTGCACCGGACCCTTCTTCGAACCTTCGGCCACACAAACGGTGGCTTCACCGACAAACGGAGCCCCAGCAGCTGCTATAATAAGAGCACGGATTATAGATCCGGGCCAAGGCTGGGCGGCCACTGATGGTGCTGAGGGCTGCTGTTTCAACTTGGGCTTCACAGCAACACGCCCATCTCCCGGGCCCGTAGGCTGCCGGCTCAGCAGTTCTCAAACAAGAACTGTCAGCTCAACGCATCCAAGATCCATCTCGGCCACCACACCGCACGCCGTGTCACCCATCTCTGCATGAGATGCTGTCTCGCTAGAGTCATGTGTACTTCCTTGGGGTGTACATCTTTGGTAATACCGGTCGGACGACGTCTACGGCGGCTGCGAGTGCGGGCCTATAACCACACAGCCGTATCGGAGGCACTGCCAAATTTTGACAATAATACGACGGCATCACAGTCCTGCACGGGCGAGCAGACCTGTTTTGTCGACATATTCTGCCACGATATGGAGAGAGATCTGTGCTATATACTATACAGTCTAGTATGGTTTCTCATGATATTGTGTCTGCTAATCATGCGCATCTTCCTTGGGCTTTCCTGATTCGGCAAGCTCTTCCATTGCTCTGCGACGTCCTGACCAGCTCGGAAGAGCGCAAGGCAAGCACGCGCGTACCTCGCGCTGACGGAGCAGATGGGGGCTGCGAAAGGTGATGGGAGGCGCATACTTTACGAGACGTGATATGATTAATTGAGCATCAGTGGCATCTCGGCCGCTATTTGACTCGCCTGCCACCTGCTTTGACATTGATGGGCGGCTCCACACGGCTGGCAACAGCCGCCGAGCTGGGCAAGTGCCCCGATGGGCCCTTGCGTCGCGGTGCCAAACAATTTTACAATTCCTCGGCCTGCGTACATGTGCGGCGAAGCCTTTCTTCAGTGTCGGACGAATGGTTCATAAGAGGTCAAGCTCGCCCGGACCACCGTTGCTGATTGATTGTTTGAATATGTTGCAACGTGGTCAAGTCTGCGGGTATACACGGCCCCCTGGCTCTATTCCGTTTGGGCACTAACGATCAACTGTGTCATAGTGCCATGCCGTGACGGCTTGCGTGGCCGACGACATGGGAAACAAACTATAACAACCAAGGGTGAAGAGAACCAGCCGAGGCTCTTGGGCCCATAGGCGCCAGTGGCCAGCAGATGAGGGAATGTGTTCAAAGCTCGAAGTGGAAAGGCAGAAAACCGCGTGGCAGTGTGTCTGTGAATTGCGACAGCCTTGACGCGTTGCGACGCGAAGGGCTGGCAGCCAGGTATTGTATCGTACAGCATGCAGCCACATGGGATGCGCTTGACGTATGGTCCAGCTTCGGGGGATGTATGTGGTGAGCAGCCTGCTGTGACCATCCATTCGTTTTCCTACTCCCTCTGGGGCTGAACAAGGACGGAAACGACGAGACAGCTGCTGGGTTCTGCGCCATCACGCCACGAGCTCAATTTGTTTCAGCGGCACACGATCAGATTGCCGGATTGGAGCTCCTCCGGATCCCCTATGCCTATCATGCCCAGGACCCCCCTCCGTCATTGGCCAGATTCAGCCCGATTCCTGCCGAAAGCCATTGAATCTGGCGTGACCCCAGGTTTGCAGATCCAATAGACAAGCCAAGCCAAGCCAAGCTTCTTCACCCCGGTGCCCCCATTTTCTTCCTATTGCTCCTGCCTGTTGCTGCCTGCCTTCCGGCGTTCTTGCCTGTTCGCCCTCCTAGTCGCGAGAATTGCCCTAACTGGGCAAACGGGCCAAAACAAGGGCCGCTCTTCCCCCCCAAGAGCGAACTTCCCTTTCGATATTGACGGACTCTTTTTTCAATGAAACTGCGCGTACCGATGGCCAAGCTCCAGCTACAGTCGATCCCCCCGTGCCTGCGACCGCTGGTGCGCGCGTATCTGCTCGGTTATGCCTCTGCTGTCCTGCCCCGGCTCCTGACCCTGGTGCTGCAGCATCTCGCCAACCGCAAACGCAAGAAACCCAAGTACGCGCTTCCTGAGAGGGATGAGAACACGTTTGCGCAATCCACCAAGCACATTCTCGAGACAGGACTGGATCCTTGCCGCTTCCCTACGTTTTGCGCAGCTCTCGTCGGCGGCTCAACCTTGCTACAGGTCGGTCTCATTCTCTTTTCATGTCCATCTCGTCTACTTGAAGCTCCCGGTCTTCTCCGTCATGTTCATCACTTGAACCCAGTTCCTGATGCCCCCCCCCGCATTTTCCCTCGTCACTTTGGGAAGTTACCCCAACTGCCCCTTTCGGACTAAGCCAGGACGAAAGTCAATGAGGCCACACACCACATCAAGACTCTAGTGCCTACGCATCAAATTACTGTAGCATCCATGATTTGGTGTTGGACGACACGCCAATAGCGTCCGCCGGGCTACTACCCATGCTACCTTTTTCACTCCCAACACCAAGTGTTCGGGCAAGGCCTGAGAATGCTTTCGGGGCCTGATATTGCTGAGTCTTGTCCATGTCGGCCTTGATGATTCGCCTGCTGACGACAGGTGCAACGCGCAACAGGCCCCCTTGAGCAGTGTCGTAGCTCGCGCCACCACTAGACTCAGCGATGCTGCCCAGTCGAGGTATGTTCAGATGCGACGTTTGGCGCTTGAAGTACCTGGACAATAGGTGGCAGTGGCGGCGACCGCCGTTCAAGGGCGGATCGCCGGCAACATACGTCGCCTCCGGCCGTGCAACTCGCCCGCTGACCGCTGCCTGACAAAGACTCACGCGATGGCTGGCTACCTTCATCGCCTCGTGGCTCAGCTTGAGGTTGTTACAAGCCAAAAAGCCAGCCTTGAGGCGGCGTGCTGGCTCGAATACGATTCGATATGTCCATCCCCGGACGGGCCAGAGGCTCGCGGGCAGAACCGTCGACTTGACGCTTTTCGCTGCCACTCAAGCCGTCGACGTAATTGTTGGCGAACTGTGGGCATGGCACAGGACGAGGCGACAGACGGCGCAGAAATGGACCAAGGTACGTGCTGTACTGAACAGCTGTCTGATTCCCTGTTTGATTTCATTCCTCGTCCATCCTTTCCTCACCATGACGAGGACATTTCGTGATGATCCGCGCCGAGAGGATCTTTCACCACGATCATTTCGTCCCTTCGGCCAGCCTTGACTCCCTCCCGCAGCTCTTCTTCACGTTTTGCCATGTGTCCCCAAACTTGAATCAAATCATGAGCCAAAGGTTACGTTCATGACTGACGCTGTGATCTCCGTTTCTGTCCACGCCGTAAAGGTCGAGGCATTCGTATCACGGATGACAGATCCCGTCTCCTTCGTAGCATCGTGCGCCCTTATCATGTGGGCGTGGTTCTACGCCCCAGACAATCTGCCCAAGGCTTACAACAAGTGGATCACTTCGGCAGCTCACGTAGATTCCCGTCTGATTGAAGCTCTTCGCCGTTGTCGGACAAACGAGCTCGTCTACGCCCAGGATACTGGTCAAGCGCCTCTCTTGGGCTCCCTCTGTAAGGACTACAATCTCCCTTACGAATGGGGTGACCCGGCCAAAGCCATCCCTTTTCCCTGCGATGTGGTCCACATGGGTCGGGGTCCATCATGCGAAAACCATGCCTGGCGGCGTTTCTGCCTCTCGTGGCAATGGTCCATGTACACATACCTGCCGCTGGCTCTGGCGCTGCAGCTACGAAATCCTAGCCGACGTGGCCTCAAGGAAGCCCTGTTGTCTGCGATGCGCTCGTCCACATTTCTTGGCACATACATTGCGCTCTTCTACTATGGTGTGTGTCTCGGGCGGACCCGTCTAGGGCCTCACCTACTTGGGAAGGGTGTCGAGTGCAGGCAGCGTATCGATGGAGGGCTCTGCGTGGGAGCGGGCTGTCTTCTCTGCGGATGGAGCGTCCTGATTGAGACGGCTGGGAGGCAGAGGGACATGGCGCTTTTCGTGGCTCCCCGCGCAATGGCCACGCTGCTGCCGAGGCAGTACAGCCTGGATGTACAGTGGCGGGAGACGCTGGCGTTTGCTGCGAGCACGGCCGTGGTGTTTACGTGTGCGATGGAGAAGCCCAAGAGAGTCAGAGGCATGTTGGGGGGGATACTGCGGCTGACGCTGGCCTCGTGAGGCGTCATCTTCGTGGTGTCCCTCTGAGATGGGACCATCATGACAAGGGGTGGTGCGTGAAGTGCGCTCGAGCTCGATGCACAGCTGATACTAGCTGCGTTTTGCGTACGATGCTCGAACACGGCTTCACCCCCATCTAGTGTCACGTCTAGCACAGCGAGTCCTCGCACTTTGGCAATGGCGGTTCATTGGGGACGTGCTTGGCATTCTCAAAGAGCAGCCAAGCAACAGAGGTGGCGAAGTTTCATCCGCTGTGCGCAAGTGACAATTTTGTGTGTAGCTCTGCGGACCGATGGTTGATGTCACGCAAGCAAGAGCCGCAATATATAAGAGAAGGACAACCCAGTATCTGGGCATGGATGGCCGTCGATGGCATCAGCTAGACAAGACAGCAACATATCGCACACACATGTACAAGCCTAGACACTCGTAAAACATATGGCGTGCTATCTCGAGTCGCTCCAAAGTTTTGGTCCAGAGCCGCAGATGGACAGGAAGTTAGTACCATTAATGCTTTTCGGCCATTTAGGTCTGAATACCACCGCATACGTAGGTTAAACTATACAATGGCAATGCCAGGGATTTCATTAGGCAGGTTAACCATCCGGTCTCGCACAGCCTGGCGAGCTCTCACTGCTCCGTGACGTCTGGACGCTGCAAAAAGGCGAATGGACTCCATTGTGTGTTTTTGCTTCTGCTGCCGCTGCTGCTATTTGTGGTATGAAGGAAGCCTATCGCGTATCTCATCATTTGCCGGTCCCTGTTCTCCATATTTGGGGGGGGGATTCGGCTCTTGGTGGTGGTGTATAGAAAGGGGAGAGAAAGAACACCAGAGTCAGAACGTGATATAGCGCTTACATCCGCCACCAATTCAGACAAGGCGGTTTGAGTGGGAGAGGAAAATGAGACTGAGGTGTAAAGGATTAAAAAAAAAAAAAAAAGGTAGAGAAGGTTTCCAGCTGAAATTAGAAACAAGAAAAGGGGTTTTGGAAATGAGCAGCCTGGATAGCAAAAGATAGAGCAGGAGCGGTGCGAGTGTCAATGCCCAGAGTCATAACAGCCGTGGTGGAGGAAAATTCCAAGAAGGAAACAAATGACTTGTCCAGTCTGCACGATGTGTCTCATGGATCATCTGAAGGGGCGGCCAAATGGGACTGAAGTGAAAGCGAGCTGAGCGTAAGCAGTACAGATGAGTTTCGTGTGCTGGGCACGAGGGGCTGAATTAAACCTGACCAAAGGCAGGTAAGATGAGATGAGATGCAAGCGATATGATTTCACACAAACACAACTTTTGGAAACATGGCCCGAGTGAAGACGACGACCTGAGGAAAGACATGCCGTGTTGAGACAGCCTACCTACCTATGTAACTGGCGGCCGCCAGAGCAGAAACACCTGAGTGAAAGCAATCAAGAAAAAAAACACCCCCCCCCCCCCCCTCATCTAGAATAGGGGAGGAAGAAACAATTTGGACAAGAAGCCCCTGGAAATCGAAAACACAACCTGACATGTCGAGAACAACCTCTTCTCGGTAAAGACAATGGCTGGGCAGGGCAATTGACTGGCGTGAACATGGTCCGACGAGAAGAACGTGTACAAACCCTCGGCGCGTGCTGCCGCGCATCAGTAATGTTCTTCGTCTCTCCGATTGCGCAACGGATTGAAAAGGTAGACATGCTCGTGACTACACCAGCCCGACCCGAAACGCGCACCACATCACCAACGCAATGACTCCCCAAGGCGAGGCAGACGCATCTACTACTAATGCAGAGCCTCGAGGTGCCGCATGGCCACAAACCAAATACAGCGCCGCAACATCACGCTGCACGACATCATGCAGACGTAGGACGAAGGAGGAAATGCGATTGCTCATACCTACCGTAATAAAGCCGGCACATCTAGATATACACACAGCGACCAGACAGATCCTAGTCTTTTTGGTTCTGCAACGCCGTCCCGCATGATTCCCAAAGGCGGAAAAAGAGAAAAAAAAAAACATGACACAAGAGCTCCCGCTTTTTTGCACTCCCGCAAATTCTCCCCAGTCTCGTCAGCTCAGGTCCATCTTCTCCCCGGTGGTGGTAGACGGAGCAGTAGAAGTGGTGGTGGTTGTGGTGGTGGTGGCGGCAGCAGTCGCCGCAGCAGCAGAAGCAGCCGCGCCATTCGTCACTGACAGCTCAACCGCCCCGTCGTCACCAATCAGTCTCGCTTCCGACTCCGTCACAAACTTGACGCTGCGCGCGGGGTCGTAAAACAGCTGGAAGCTGCGCTGGACGTCCTCGACCGCGACTTGTTTGGCGCGGCGCTTGGCAGATACGAGCTGTGACGTGCTGATGAGATTGCTGGCGTACCGCAGGCCAGCTTCCTGGCCAATCTTGGTGAGCAGGGCCAGGGCATCGGCCGACACGTCCAGTTCCTCCTCTTGTGCGCGGATGGAGAGGATCTGCTTGATCTCGTCGGCGGCATACGGATGCGTGTTGATGATGACGACGCGGTCGAGAAAGTCAATGGGGAGGCCGTGCGGGCTGCGGTAGTTGGTGCCGCGTATGCGCGAGTGGCCGCGGTTGCTGGCCATTATGACAACGGGAGCGAGGTCGTCCTCCAGTGCGCGGTTGATGTAAGAGAAGCACTCGATATCGAGCATGTGAACCTCGTCGATGAAGAGCACGCCGGGCACAATCTCGGCCTTGCCCTCCTCTTTCCACTCGCCGACCTTGGTGTTGATTTGGTCGCGTATCTCACTTCGGATCTCGCCCGTGTCGCCGGAGAAGAGGGCCAGGAATCCCTGCGTCCGCGAATTGATGACGTCGATCTCGTGGAGCGTGACTGTGTGCACGACTTCTTTGCGCTTCTGCAGCTCGCCGTCGGGACACTGGAGGAATTTGGTGTCGACGCCCATGGCGTCGTAGTCGCGTGAGCGCGCGTAGGATCGGCCGAGTTTGGTGATTTTGCCCGATGACTTGTCAATCGAGATGATGTCGCCGGCCATGACGCGCTCCTTGGTCATGGCATCAATCATCTTGCTGCCCATGTCGTACACGGCCTCCATGTCAGTCGTCTTGATGGTGAGCTTGCCCTGCTTGACGCTGCCGGTGACGCTGCGGTCAATCTGAATCTCGACGACCTCTCCCTCCATGATCTCGCTCTCCTCCTTGATGCGTACGCCAATCGACTTGCGAAAGGCCTGCGTGAGAGCTTCCGTCTTGGACATTTCCAGCGAGAAGATCTCGGATGACGCGAGCGACGTGAAAGGGACATCGGGCCCGAGCGATTGCGCCATGCCCATCGCTATGGCTGTTTTCCCCGTGCTGCGTAAGGTAAACAGTCGATACGTCAGCGCAATCTGAGGCGTGTGGCATCGCGGGACCAATTCGTCCATGTCCCCAATCTGACGACACGTCGCGGACATACCTTGGGGGCCCTGCAATGAGCACGGCACGACCAGCAATCTTGCCATCTTTGATCATCTGCAAAATGACCGCAGCCGCCTTGCGAGCCTTTTGCTGGCCGACCAGGCCTTGCGACGTGGCTCGGGGCTCGAGACTCGTGGCATCGACTCCGAGACCCCGAATATGCGAATGGGCGGCGATGAGATTCAGTCCCCGAAGGTCCTTAGACTCGGACACGGTCATCAGTGGCTGCGGGAATCAAAACACCAAGAGCAGAAAAAGTCAGTCTCAATCCATCGGAAGGCGTGCATCGTCGCCGGATAGCTTACAGCGGTCATGGTGGCGGAGGTTGTGCCGATTTGACAAGTTGCGAGGCAAGGTTGGCTCTCAGGAAAGCTTCCTGTCAAAAAAAATGCCCTGACGTTTTTGGCTCCTTTGGCCAAGGTAGAGTGGGGAAGGAGGAAAGGCGCGCGTTTGGCGCGCTTAGTGAGGACTCTTCTTCATGGTCGATTAAGCGCATGCGCACCCCATTTAAAATCTGCACTCTTTCCTTTTTCCTTATCAACGCGTTGTCCCGCGTGCCCCGTTTGATATCACTTGGTTGGCTTGGCTTTGATCAACGGTTGCACAAGCCTAAACCTCGAATGGTCAATTGGTGAGGCCAATGGCGTCGATTCGGGTCTCGTGCGACCGACAGCTGGCCAGTGTGAGCTGTTTGTCTCCAGGGATCCTGCAATCAACCCCGTCGACGCGCATTTCAGCTCACAAACCGAGCTCTCAGAGTGGCTGCCCGGTTCCTCAACCCCTCTCTTCCCCAGCCGCAAGATAGGCTGTCTGCAGCCAGCACACAATGCGTGCTCTGTGGTCGGTGAATTTGTGTGTCGGGCAAGTAGTACTTAAAAATCCATTCATGCCCGCCCGTTCGAAGAGATCGGGGCGCCCACTGTTATTCCCACATCGCCTGCCGCCTTCCCGCCCATCCGCCCCTCGATCATTATCTGATGTTTGCTTTCGAAAGCTCGCCGAGAGACACGTGACTCCGCTTGACAAGAGCAATGCTTTCCAAGCGCAACGGCCGATCTGCCACGGCAATGTACTCTAGAGGCCAAGCGTCTGCAGCAGGAGAACGTATTGCACCTGGAGCTCCAAGGGGAAAAAATCAGGAGCTTGGCCGGGGCAGTGGTAGCCATCGCCCAAAAGGTTGTCCCGCCATCTATCGATCTCGGTTGTCCCGATGCACCGCGCTGAAACACAGCACCACTCACAGGATCCTTGGGCAGCAAGTCGCATCCAACGGCCGGCGATTCTGCGCCGCCAGAGAGCGACGCTGACATGGATACCGGTGAGCAAGACAAGACCCCGACTGCGCGAATGAGCCTCATTCGGCATCAACCGTCGCAGAACAACGACCGTCACTAATAAGAAAGCGGTCGTGCCAAGACGATCCACATTTGCAGGCAGCGGCCCAAGCCGCGTCTTCGCTAGACTCATCCATCAGAGCTGTGATGGCTAGCTTCAGCGAAAGGATCTGGCACTGGAGCCAGATCAAGCAAGAAACCAGGAGGGAGAAAAGCATACAGGAGGACCTGCATAAGCTTGCCAAGGGCGGCAACGACAATGCGCATCATGTGCAACACAACCGTACCAGACTCCTCCGCAGCCAACAGGAGAAGAAAAGACATGGCGATTGCCTCAAGACGGCTGAAGACCAGGTTATCAGAATTGTGGCCCAGATCATGGAGACGCAGAGCGCACAGCAGCAGAGATACCTGCCAGACGAGGACCTCGAGGCCAAGGTGGAGCAGCGCCTGGAGCCCTTCAAACAATTTTTTGTTGATCGCCTCGAGCAAGAAGTGGCTCGATCGACGCTGTCCCTGCAGACAAAAATGCTGGAGCGAGATGAGAATTTCAAGAAACAGCTCCGTGACTCAAGGGAGCAACTGCTTGCGGAGCGGCGGCGGGGCGACGAAATTGCCAAAAAAGTGAAGTCCTTGGGGTCCAACATGTCGGCTCGAGTCAAAGAGCTGAACGCGGCTCTTGACACATCACAGCGGCAGCTCATTGCGGAGAAGCAGCGGGCCGACGAGATGCAAGAACAACTCCAACATCTGGAGCAGAAGCTGTCCGAGCTGAGTTGCAGACAAGTCAGCGAGGCCGAAGCAACCGTATCCAACCTTACAAAAATCAACACTTCTCTGGAAGATGCGAAGAAATCTGTCCAGAAAATTGAAGATGTTATTGATAGTGAAACCCCGGAGCAGAAGCTCATGCGGCTAGACATGAGACAGTGCAAATCGAACAGGGAGATAGCCTTCCTTTATAACAAATTGAGCGATTTCCTGAACGTGAAATACGCGCAAATGGCTGGGGTATCCGCCGTTCCTGACGGGCTTACCACGGACATGTTGGCAAAGCCGGCGGGGGAGGAGCTTGAAGCAGCTCTGCAGCGGTTTGATGACACCATCAGCGATGATGCCGCAGTCAAGTTCGGCGCAGGTACGAAGGCGCCTCGTAAAGGGGGCATCATTCTCGGTTTGAAAACTAGGGCGTGGCTGCGGGGCCTGCAGGGCATTCTCATCGAGATCTCAGCTGACGTTGAAGAGCAAGCGACGGACGACAAGCCTCGCTTCGAAGACGCGCAGGCCGATTTCCAGACTTTGAAGGAAAACATGGAGAAGCAGGCGAGCCAGTGTGCCGCAATGAGAGAGGAGGTTGAGTCGCTCAAAACGTCTGCAGCAAGCCGTCCTTCTCCGCCGCCGCCAGCGCCGTCGCCCGTTGTCGACGACGATGAACGGATGACAAAGATGCAGGCGTCCCTGGCTGAATACGTGGACGGCCTGGTGCGGAGCAAGCTGTCCCAGGCCGTGTCGAGCGTCGAGGAATTGGTCAACATGGAGAAGGGCGCGCGAGAAGAGGTGGCGACCAGGGCTGAAAAGGCCTGCTCTGCTGTGGAAATGCTCGAGAAGAAGCTCGAGCCGATTGCCCGCGTCTGCGGACCGGTCGACGAACTTGCCGAGACACTGGAGCGCATCAACAAGGCGTCTGGCGCCGCATCCGTCGGAGAATCGGATGATGGGAGTCCTCGTGGCCAGCCATCACTCATGACGGCGGCTTTCGACGCTCTGGAGCAGGTGGGGAGCGTTCATGCTCAACACGCCAAGCAGCTGGGCCTACAGCTTCGCGTCGTGAACCACTGGCAAGCTAACTTCAATACTCAGCCGCTTTATCAAGACATGGTGGACTATATGCATGCGACGCTGCCGAGAGGCGGCCAGGAGCAGTTCGCCGGCTTGAACATGCGGGTTATGGCGTTGGAGGATTATGTGCGGCAGGGACGGGAGGGATCGGCAAAGAGGCTCCGAGTAGGTCCTGCCGAAGACAGGACATGACGCGCTACCGAGGAAGGGACTTTTTCCCCCCCCCTTCTTTATTATTGATCAGGCCGGTTTGTGATAGTTGGGATTGGAAAAAGCCGGCCATATGAGCTTATGAAGTCAGTCAGTCAGTCAGCTAGCTTGTCACTGGTCCTTTTTTTTTTTTCTTCTTTCTTCTTTCTTTTCTTCTTTTTCCTCTTTGATGATGAGGCCGGCTTGCGAATGTTGATGCGAATGTTGATGATGCGAAAGTTGATGAGTTTGGTATTGGCAACAGCCGGCCATATGAGCTTATGAACGAAGTCAGTCAGTTAGCTAGCTTGTCGTTGGTCTTTCTTTTGCCTTTTTTTTCTCTCTTTAATGATGAGGCCGGCTTGCGAATGTTGATAATGCGAAAATTGATGAGTTTAGTATTGGCAATAGCCGGCCATATGAGCTTTTGAATGAAGTCAGTCAGTCACCTGGCTCGTCATCGTCTTTCTTTTGCTTTGTTCTTCTTTTCTTCTTCTCATTATCTCTCTGCCTGAACTATCTTTTCTCTTTTCTATTTTTCCTCTCCCACTCTTTATCAATATGGTGTTACCGCTCTCTGCTCATCGCAACCCTTTTGCGTCATTACACGACATGATATCGATGCCTCTCACCACGCGATTCTGGCAGCCCAGACCTGTTGGGGCCGTCAACGGTGACGCCATCATTTGAGGCACTGCCCCACGGTGAGACACAAATTTGGCCTCACTTCTTCTGGCCCGGGTGACACGACGCGCCCACTCGCCCACGTGCTCACCCACTGGCTATGGCCACGGTTGGGTGTTTCGTTGCTACTACAGTTGCAGGCCAACGTCCGTGGTCAGCTGCACTTGCCACGTTCCGGCCAGCAGTGATTGTCCGGATGGCAGCACAAGATCAGATGGTCAGGGCGGATGCGGAAGGGGGGAGAATGGGCAATTGAGCTGGTCGCTGGGAGTGGAATAAGGCAGCGAATGCGTACAAGGACGGGCTATTTATGTACAGTCTTGTTTGTACGTCGCAGCGATACAGCGCACGCACGCCTTGGGCAGCACCCGCATTAAGGGAGAAGAGAGGTGATGACGGGCGGGTCTTCCCCCTACAGTACGCACGATACAACACGCGGGGGCGTATCGCTGGGCAGCACAGGGCTGACGGCAGGCAGGTTGTTATCGAGATTCGACGCAGAGAGGGCGGATGGTGCGCGTGTGTCGGGTCAATTGCGTCATGTTGCTGTGCAGCTCGCTACTTTCTGTTTTGCCTTCGGTGATCACTCGAGATGAATGGCAGCTGGTTTACATTGCGCTGCCCCTCCAGTCCCACCACAAAGGGCCGAAGCAACCACGGGTCGAGGCTCAGGATGGATCGCGGCCTTGGTGAAGAAGTGACGGGAGTGAAGAGAGCAATGGATAAAGAGTGAACAAAATAGTGCGCAAGACAGATGCTGCTCGAGCTGACGCGGGCCAACAAACTTGACCCCATGCCAAGTTCTACCGTTTCTCCAATGCCGTGTCAGAACGGCCCAGTCCGGGGGGCCTTTTTCATGACAAAAGCTGCATCAGCTCACCAGACGTGATACGATGGCGCAGTGCAACAGACCTTATCCATCATCACGCACGGCTCCGTACTCCGCACCTTTATCCGGTATCCACTAAGCACCCAAACGGGAAGCCTGCCTGGCGATTGATTCGCCCACCAGCCACATGAGGCGCGACGCCCACCGTTCGACGCCCCACTTCATCGAATCGAAGCCGCCCGGTTTGCAAATCCAGCCAACGAGAAGCAAGCAAGCAGAGAGGAGAGAGAAGAAGAAGAGGAAGGAAAGGCCGAGAGCGACACGACGGCCATCACAACCACCACCGTCACGCCCCATTCATTGTTCTGCCGCGTGCTGCCCAAACGCGCCCTCGTCATCATTGTGTCTTTTTCTTTTTTGTTCTTCTTCTTTGCATATTCACTGGGCCGTGCTTCCTTTTTCGCATCAAGTATTTTTTTTCCCTTTGCATCCATCTTCATCACTGCTTGTGGTGAAAACAACGGCCAGCCGTGACGCGAACTCTCGTCGTTCCCCGATTGGAAAAGAAGCGTTCTGCAGGAGTTTTCTTTTTATATATAGATTTGTGTTGGTCTTTTTTTTCCCCCTTTCTCCTCTTCCTACTTACCTAGTAGACAGGCGCGGTTTGCTGATTGCCGCCAGTCCTCAAACGCCCGCCCACCCACTGCCGGGGCCCCATCCCATCCCCATCCCATTCATCCATCCGTCCATCCATCCATCCATCCATCCATCCACCCAAGTTTCTTGGGGTGAACCGCTGTGGGACAGCACGGACTTACTACCTGGTGGTGTGGCAGAGTGACAAGCCCACAATCCAAGTCCGACACGCGCCGCCGCCGCCGCTGCTGCTGCTGCTGCTACCTTTGGTGGCCTTGCCCCCATCCTTTCCCTTCCTGGTCCTGGCCCTGCCCTTGGCTTGCGTTGGATCCAAAAACCCCATGTACACGGCATTCCGATATTCTCACCACCAATCGACACGCCGCGCGCGACCGACCGCCCCCGCAACCACAATTCGCGACGGCGGAAGCAGCTTCGGCACCTGTCAGTGCGAAGACACGGCGGCTGCTGCTTCTGCTCGTCTCTCCATCCGTCCCCATTCTCCAACCACCTTTGCGCTCTCATAGCCCTCCAACGCCGCCGCCGCCGCCGCCGCCTTCTGCATCCAGGTATGGTGGTCACGCCCGGCGAACAATGGAAGCTGCGGCGAAGACGGTCGAGGTGCTCTCCAAGCGCATCCTTCCAGAAAAACCGCATCACCTATCCGTCTCTACCACTTGGCGGTTCCGCCCCGCGCCCGACGACGACGAGCCCGAAGCTCGCGGCGCCAAGCGGCGCTTCGAGGAATGGCACAATACCCGCCTGCAATACCTGACCTTTCTCTCCGAGGCCGATCGTGGCACCCTGTTCACGCGCCCGTATTACGACATGCGCGAGGAGCCCGTCAAACCCGTCCCTCGCGAGGTCAGCGCCCTGTCCAAGGCAGCTGGCGCCAGCGAAAAGAAGAAGCTGTCGCTGAGCGATTACAAGAACAAGAAGACCGGAGTCGTTGCCTCCACCTCACCACCAGAGCCTTCCATTGCCAAGCGAAAAGAGAGCGAGCGTGCCGCGCTCACCGTCGCCTCCGCGACGTCAATGCCCGCTTCGCTTCACAATGATGGCGGCAAATCCTCCCGGGATACGAGACGGTCAGATGGATCGAGGACACGGGAGCTGGGCTCCCCGTCATCCGCACCCGCCAGCGCCAAGTTGACCAAGTCTAATCGCGAGAATGCCCACGTGGATATGAGGTGCGCGCCGGCAACTGACAATGCAGGAACCGCAATCATTCAAGTGGCTGACAGTCTTGCTCTTATCAGACTTCCTCCCAAACCTTCCTCGCTACCCCCGAGGCCGCCCTCGCCCGCAAACAAGCGGCTCATGCCCGATACCGATGATGATCGCCCTCAGAAAAGATTGAAGCCAGATGACCGACGTGCGCCGGGAGACGACCGATCGCATTCCGGCCGCGACAATCTCCCCCGTCGCAAAGACAAAGCACCACTCCCGTTATCATCAGCGCGGGATCGCGACGCCCAACCCCCCCTGCCTCCGTCGAGGGAGGATCGAGGGCAGCCTCCGTCTTCCTTACCGAATGGGAGATCGACATTGAAGAACGCGACGCTTCCTGGACGCAGTACACCGCCGGCGCCCGCTGGCAAGCCCCGCGGCGACATGGTCAATGGCGTTCGAAGCGGAGCCGCTGGACGAGCGAGCAGCCGAGGCACTCCTACCAAGCTGGACGCCAAAGCCCACGTCCCGCCGCTGCTGTCTCCTTTACACCCAAGCTTCGATGGTCGAGAGAAGCGGTCACGTGTCGACGACGACGACGACGACACGAACCCGAGGAAAGAGAGGAGGAGGCCTGAGGAAGTGGACGAAGCTACGGCTGTATCGAGACCGAAGAAGATGGACTCGGTCCCGGCTCCGGTAAAGAAACCTCGTCCTTCGATAACTATACCTCCACTGCTATCGCCGACTCTGCCACCAGTCGTTGAAGCTGAGTTGAAGAAGAGGAAAAAGTCATCCTCAGAGTCATCTGAAGAGGGAACGGCATCCAAGGGGCATGACGACGGCAGAGATGCCCTTGGAATCGAAAGAAGGGCGGCTGGGGACAGTCTTGGAGGGGATATACCGAAATTGGTCCAAAAGCCAGTCCGCAGAAGGCTGCTTGTTGTGCTTACAATACCAAAGCACTTGCGCGCGTCCTTTGCCAGAGTTCTGCAGGGGCCATCGCTTCCGCGCAGGAAGGATTCGCACAGCCAGTCCGAACGAGAGCATGGGCAATCGCGGGCGACCAACGACGAAACGACACACCCTTCGCCGGCAAGGAAACGGCCGCTCGGCACGGCTGAGGGCTTGGCGGACGCAACCGCCTCCAAAAGACCGCGGACATCAGAGATCTCTGGCTACCCCAAGCCCGGTACACCGTTGACAACGCCACCAAAGAAACCCACCAACATGGCACGGATACCCTCGACCAACTCGGGCGTCCATACACCCATTGACAACCCTACTTCAACCCCTTCGGCCTCAGCATCCGTCGACCGAAGGCTGAACGGCAGCGGAGTTCCTGGCAAAATGGACAAGACAGAGGCAAAGATGATGAAGGAGAAAGAAGAAAGACTCAAGGATGTGGGGAAGAAGCTCAAGCACGACGCTGACTTGATCATGAAACGCTACCGCGGCGACATGAAGGACAAGCCCGGCGAATCCAAGGTGAAGTTGGGATATGTGCTGAGCCTCGAGAGTATCATTGCCTTTATGATGGCATTCCAGACGGGCAATCTACATCGCAGCTTGTACAACAGGGTCGGCGACGTGACGGGCTGGAGCAGCATGTTCCCTCTCATGAAGTTTCTGGCAAAGGAAATCTTGATGCGGCGGTCCGACAGCAACAACTACCAGCCGCTCTACGCCATGGTTCTCACGCTTCAAGCGATCGCGCACGATGAGATCGTCAAGTGCCTTCTACACTACGAAAATCCGCTGAACGATCGCAACCCGACAGAGAACATAGTGGTGCAGGAACGGGAGAAATACAAGCTGTGGCTCCGGGTCCATGAGGCCAACGTCGCCGTGCCCAGTTCCAGACTGCGCGTTGACGTGCACCCCTGGTCGACGCTCGATGATGTGACGGAAGCTTCGTTGCGCCTGCTGCGATCATACTGTGTCGAGGAGAGGATTGAATGGACGCAGGAGCAGACGCTCAAGGACAGCTGGCCCATCAAACCTGGCCATCCTCGGCGATAACGACTACTCGTGTCGTGCTGACTCCTGCTCCATCTCACCCAGACCGTGACGGTGGCAGGTGGCGACCCTCGACCTCCATTTCATGACAATCCATTGTATCGTGACGAATGAAACGAAGGATTCCAGTCGTCGAATGGCACGGCATGAGATGTGTCTTCCAAAAGGGGGGTAAGGGGGGGGCTTGTCCCTTCCTTCACAATCTCCTGTTCATGGCCATATGAGACTTTTGAGGCAGAGAAGCACGCAGGTCATCAGCTGCGTGTCAGTCAAGAAGACTAAAGATGCCATCACAACGGCAACCCGAAGACAAAAATTGGGCGGTTTGCTCTGAGCCCTGTCCGCCACCTTACCCTCTTCGATCCTCTCCTTCCCTCCCCCTCCCCATACCTCCATTGTACAATTTCTTTTATTACATCAGACATTGAATTCGTTCCTATGTACCACGATATCCCGCTCCTCTCTCTTCCTTTCCCCCGGAGGCCACACAGAGGTTTCCCATGTGGGAGAAACAGAGAGCTCGCTTGTCTATCTGCGGCCTTTTGTTCTTGATGATTTTTTCAATTCTCTGATTTGGGGAGCTTTTTCTGCATTCTCCCCTTTGAGCATTTCGGCGCAAATATAGCCCGAACAGCGGCGGCAGCAGCAGGGCAGGTGGATAATGACCAGAATACACCATTGTATGGAGGAGTTTTCTAATTTTTTTTTTTCCTTGGCCACGAGACGCACTGCACCCATCCCCCACCCCCTTTCCCCTCTGTGGATAGGTTGGGGGCACGGCAGAGACCACATCTGGTCGGAAGTAGGCGAGAAAACTACAATGAACCATTCCATAAGAAAAGAGACATGCTGTCATATATGTTCTGTGATGGTCCGTTGAGCGGGTGCTTCGAAGACCGTCAGCCGTGAGATTGTAGATGTGACGAGTCGATGATAACGTTCGCCCGTGAGCGGTGGCTGGATGATTTGATCCGCACGTTTGACGGCTATGGGCACTCCTCACTACCAGCTTTGGCGAACAGTGTTGGTCCGAGTTGGAAAAACAAACCCTATTTGGGTACATTCGGTGTCCGCGCCCGGCTAGATCTCATCTCCCCTACTACGCGCTCTCGACTCGACTGATGGATGAACCACATTTGCATTCATACTCGATCGAAAGGCAGGGCTGACGTATCAATCACGATGACTTGTCGACAATGCAATGGAGACTGACAAACAAGCAAGGACTAATATATATACATTCACCTACCTGTACGCAGCATTTCAACGGAACAGGGATGGTATACATACCACTCACTTGTGCACGTTACAAAGGGATAGCCATGCACATCACTGCAGGCAAGTGTTCGACACATCAATTGATACGCTCCCAGATCACACGCCTTGCAACATGCACCCAGTGTGTCCACGCAGCTGGACAGAAGAAGATCTATTCATCATAAGCGAGCAAAGCTATACCTCCACACTGTATTTCAGCACCAGCTACATCTGTCTCTTTCCTCAATTACACTGACGAAAACGATTTTGGTTTCTGCCCCTGTCCTGAGCAGCGTCTCGTTTCCACGTGATTTATGTCATATAAACTTTTTCCGGACGGCGCCCAAAGAACCACCGTATCTTGTACATTGCGCAGCTTATTTGCCAGCGTCGGCCTTGGCAACGTAGGCCAAGAGGTCAAGGACACGGCGGGAGTAGCCCCACTCGTTGTCGTACCATGAGACCAACTTGACAAAGTTGTCATTGAGGGAGATGCCAGCCTTGGCGTCGAAGATGGATGAGTGGGTGTTGCCGTTCATGTCGCTGGAGACAACGTCGTCCTCGGTGTACGCGAGGATGCCCTTGAGGGGACCGTCGGCAGCCTTCTTGATTACTTCTTTGATCTGATCGTACGAGGCACCCTTCTCGATACGAGCAGTCAAATCAACAACGGAGACGTTGGCGGTAGGAACACGCATCGACATGCCGGTGAGCTTGCCGTTAAGGTCGGGAATGACCTTGCCAACGGCCTTGGCAGCACCAGTGCTGCTGGGAATGATGTTCTGGGCGGCACCACGGCCACCTCGCCAGTCCTTGGCGGAGGGACCGTCGACGGTCTTCTGGGTGGCGGTGTAGGAGTGAACGGTGGTCATAAGACCCTCAATGATGGTGAAGTTGTCGTGGATAACCTTGGCCAAGGGAGCCAGGCAGTTGGTAGTGCACGAGGCGTTGGAGATGACGTCTGCCTTGCCATCGTATGTCTTCTCATTGACGCCCATCACGTACATGGGGGCGTCGGCAGAAGGGGCGGAGATGATAACCTTCTTGGCGCCACCGGCCAAATGGGCCTTGGCCTTGTCGGTGGTGGTGAAGACACCGGTGGACTCGACAATGTACTCGGCGCCAGAGTCCTTCCAGGGAATGGCGGCAGGGTCACGCTCAGTGTAGAAGGCAACCTTCCTGCCGCCGACAATCAGGTTGTTGGCATCCTTCTTGATGTCACCTTTGAAAATTCCGTGGGAAGAGTCGTATTTGAGCATGTAAGCCTAATAAAGCTGCCATTAGCGGTCTATCACGCCAGCACTGACTCCATGTGACGATCCGTCTAAAGCGAATGAAAATTGGGGAAAATGCTCCGGCAAAATGCTCCGGCAAAAAACACCAAGCCCTGAGGAAATTGCCGGCGGCTCAATTGAGCGGGACAGAGGCTTTGCCGTCTCAGAGCCTGCCGCCCCTGGAGGGGTACAAGCTCAGACGAGGTTTGATTGCACTAGCAGCCCAGGTGAACCAACGGCGCGCTGCACGCCGTGGCAGCGAACACGCTGGTCAGTGATCGCCGTGGGGCGGACTGGTTGACTTGGCAGGCGTATTGAGACAAGGATGTTGGGACAGGACCGTTTCGCAGCGCAGCGTCGACCAAAGGAGGGGGGGGGTAGCAGCAACGAAGGACGAAGGAGACGCCAAACGGCGGTGAGTCGCAACTTTGGTGCTCCGGTATTGCAATTCGTCGGTGCCAAGGGAAAGCAGTCATTTGCGAAGAGTTGACCATGTTCACGAAGCGTGCATCGAAAGAACTCACAGCATACTCGGTGTCGATAAAAGGGTCGTTGACGGCAACGACCTCGATCTCGGGGTGCTCGGCGGCGTTGCGGAAGACGATACGTCCAATCCGACCGAAGCCGTTGATGCCAACCTTGACGGGTGCCATTTTGTGTTTTGAGATTGTGCTGTGATTCTGATTGTTAGCCCCAGGCAAAGCTTAAAGCTGGCATCATGGAGGGGTTGAGAGCGAAATCTGGTGGGGGTGAAAACGGAAGGGGAAAGCTAGCCGGAGAGCTTGCTCAATCCCATCGCGGCCGATGACTAGACGGCGGCCGCGTGAAATAGAGTACGTACCGAAGTAGATGTCTGTGAGGGAAGATTGTGATTGTGTGTGCTCTCTACAGAACAAGATCAGAGGCAGATGACGAGCAGATTCGAAGGGGGGGTGGCAGAGGATTATAAAGAGGTGGGAAAAAAGAGAACGGGAGGGGGGATGGAAGGGACAGCTCGGATTGGTGAGGAGGGGCAACAAGGTGGCACCAGATTCTTTCAATTGGGTTTTTTTGCATTGCTCCAATTAATAATTCCGTCCCTCGCCAAAATCCCTCCACCTGATCGTCGTCATGGCCACACCACGAACAGCATGATGTGGGCAGCAAGCTCTGCCCACCGGCCATGATTCAAGATGGCACGCTTGACGGACATGCGATGAGGTGGGCGCCAAGCATTGCAATCAACCTTGGACTCGCCTGAGACGCCGTGTGCTTTATCGCTATATTTACGTGAGGGCGTTGACGCTGCGAGCGAGCGCCAACAAAGCCATAGAGGTTCCCCCCTTTCAAACAACAATGTCCAGGTGTTGTTCCGTCCGTGTCCCAGCCAGGGACGGGTATGACGAAGCTGCCGTGCCATGCCATGCCATGATGAACGCCATCCTGGTTCATGCCCATCGTGTTACTCAGTGCTCCACCACCGGTGCTGAGTTGCCCAGCTGCCAACCTCCGTGGTGGGGCGCTGCACTCGCCTCCCCCCACTGCCCTCTCCCCCCCTTCGCTCGCTTCAACAATTTGTCTGGCAGAGAGAGAAAGAGTGAGAAGGAGAGAGCGACCTGCCGAGTACGTGGCGCTACAGGCCAGTAGCCACCCGTCGTGCAGGTCCACCCCCCGTTCCCTCGCCTGCGCCTTATCGCGTTAGAGATACCACCGCTTTTCGGCCCTTTCCCGTGCGAGACCGTCCGTACTAGCAGCAGGTCCTGGCTCAAGAGGCGACGGCCATGATAATTCACTCAACCGTCATCCTCCGGTCGCGGTGCGTGAGCGCGCTTTTTGCCTCGCCGCCCGCTGAGTCACTGGTCACGCTGTCATCTGTCTGCGGCATCGCCGGATGTAAGACCCAAATTACAGTAGACCATGAGGCATTCGGCCGAACTCACGATGCCCTCACCAGAGCGGCCTGGCCCGGTCGGCTGTTTTAATTGCCGGCCTGCTCCGTTCGACTCCCACTTCACTATCATGACGTGGGGGTGCGCGGCTCTCATGCACACCCGCGGGAAATCATTCGCCTGTCTTGCCGAGCCTTGTCGGTTGTAACAAGCCCCCCCCTTGCCCGACGTGCTGATCCGGAACACCAGGGACCAGTTCGTACGCCTCCCGACCACACATGCCCTTAGGTGCTCTTTCTTGCCACCAAAAAGTCCCATATTGCTGTGGAACACGCGCCGTGCTCACGTTCCAAGTTTTGCGCTCTGTTTGATTCGCCGGCGGATGGCGTAGCTGTCGTACTATTTCTGGCCAGACGTTCAGCATTCTTTGTTTTCGATACGTCGTCCTGCGCATCTCAATAAGTGTCCAGGCCCCCGAATGTAGTATTGTATATCCCCAAAGAATCCATTGACGTGTGTCAGACTTTCACGAGAAATGTCACGCAAATGTCACCTTCGCCAGCCACGCACCATCGTCATTGCTGCCAGCGGTACGAAATTCAACACCTTGACCAAAGTATCCGGCGTCCTGCCATGCCTTCATGGCCGCGCCATCGAACGGGCCCTGCTTACTTCCGCTACCATCACGCCCATCCGTCCATCGGAACTCCCACAGCTTGGCCGTTTCGCTCGCATCGTCTCTGGTGGTGCCGTCATTTGGCGGTGCCGGCTCTTTCCAGTCTTCTCCAGTTTCGCGCCTGTAAGCTCGCATCAAAAGCTCGCGATCTTGATCGTAGATCTGGTCGTAGTCACGGCTGAGTAGCTTGTCGGCCGCGTCAGTAACGGCGTTGATAGAGTCCCTGATCCGCACTTGTTCCGCATCCTGCTCTGTGTCTTCTTTGTCGACGTCCATATCTTGCGTTCCGTTATTCATTTTCTTGAGCTTCCATTTGGGTATCTTTTTCGTCTTGCTCTTGGTCTGACCCTTGCCCAGCCGTGCGAGGGCTTCAAGTGGCGTCTCTGAGGGTTCGAGACGTAGGATGAGTGCTTTCAACAGGTCTGAAACCAGAACTTCGGCCTCCTCGAGGCGCTGCTTGCGAGCTTCGACGGCACGCTTCTCATGCGCCTCGGCAGCTTTCTTCATGTCTTTTTTGCTGACCCCCTCGAGCCAATTGTCATGGACGGCATCCGGGTCCCCTGCTTTGCGGACGTAGTTTCCAGACTGATCGAACTGGCCCTCTTCGAGCTCGGACTTTAGGTTGAATGCTTCGACCTTGGGTGCATTCCGCTTGAGGCCGCCGGCTCCGACCTCCTCGTCCAGCCCTTCTTCTTGAACCGCCAGCTGAGCTTCCTCGTCATCGTCGTCGTCGCTTCCTTGGTCATCTATCCGTACTTGACCGCCGCTTTTGCTGTCATTCTCTTGACCCAGAATTTGGGTGCCATCAAGGAACCTAACGTCTTTTTTCTTTTTGCCGAACTTGTCAAAATCGCCATCTTCGGCGTCGATAGTCTCTGCTTCAGGGGCCTCTGCATCGCCGCTGATGGCAAACATATCGTCGTCATCATAGTCGTCATCTGCTGCCCCGGCGGCATTTGCTCCGGAGGCGGCAGCGCCCCCTGCTGCGTCGTAATTGTCGAGCTGCTCATGAATGTCCACCTTGCCCTTCTTGCGACTCGCCGCCTTGGTATTGAATGTTTCGTTGTCCGAGTCGCTGTCGTAGCCATCCAGATTGACGGCGCCACGTTTTGTTGAGTTTCCGCCGCCAATAACGTCCGCGTCTAGGACAGCGTCTTCCTCCCTTGAGTCAGGGGCGAGGATGGAAGGATTGCGAACATCGAACTTGGTCTTGTCGGCGTCACCATGATGAGTGCGAGCAAAAGCCTCACCCTCCCGGTTGGGTCGCGCAGCTGAATGTCGCGACGACATGGCTGATATGAAGGCAGGACGAACTCAAATTCCGGACTATCTGTATAGTTTCATGATATTGGCTGCCAAAAGAGCGAGAAGTGTATATCGGGTCGTATCGTGCTCGCGAAAGAGATTGCCGTGACCTCGAAATCCTTCTTCATACATCGACTTATCGATTGAAGGACACAAAATTAAAGCGGGGCATTTCTGCTGAGCTGCGTCATTCGCAAAGCTGCCTCAGCCTTTGGACCCCACACTACTCTTAAGCTTCAACCTCACACCAACTTCGACATTATCTCTCGTCGGTCCCTCTGTGAGCATTCACTCAATTCACCCTTTCCGGCTTTATCCGCGTCTCGGAAGTAGTTTTGTACCAGCATTCAGAGATCAGCCCTGAGGGCACTTCTCGACTGCCATCGCGCTCACAGTCATGGTACAGACCTGTGACCTGTGACACAATGTTTCGAGACGCGCTGACTGAAATGCGCAGTATCCCGGATTCGGGGGCGGGTTCGACTCGTCCAACCCATACGGCATGGGCCGTACGAGGCGACCGATCATCCAGCGCTTCGACGAATACTACAGATGCTACCCCGTCATTATGGCGCCCGGCTCCGAGCGGCCGGAGCTCAACTACGGTTCCAAAATCATTCTTCCCCCGTCGGCCTTGGATAAGGTCTCGAAGCTACACGTACAATGGCCCCTCCTCATGGAAATGGTCAACGGGGAGAAGGGCAAGCATTCGCACGCGGGCGTTCTGGAGTTCATTGCTGAGGAAGGCAGGGCATACATCCCCCAATGGGTTGGTCCTCTCAGCTCGCCTTGGGCTCCCGTAGGAATCATGTCTTTCCTCCGCTGACAACGTCACAGATGATGGAAACATTAGGCATGGACGTGGGCGACATGATTCAAATTCGAACAACATCACTAGAGCTGGCGAAGATGGTCAAGCTGCAGCCTCAATCCGTCAACTTTCTGGAGATTAGTGATCCCAAGGCAGTTCTGGAGAGGGCGTTTCGCAACTTTGCAACACTCACCAAGGGCGATGTGTTCAACTTCGAGTACAACGACGAGATCTACGGAGTCGCCGTGCTCGACGTGAAGCCAGAGACGGAAAAAATGGGCGTCAGCATGATAGAGACAGACGTGTCCGTCGATTTCGCGCCCCCCGTCGGCTACGTCGAGCCTGAGAGAAAGAGCGGCACGAGCACGCCACGGAACGGCACCAAGAGCGGCGTGCCTGCGGGTGGTGTGCTCCACGGTCAGGGGACCATGGCCCAGGCCATTGGCTTCAGCTCCATTGCGCCCTCAGCAACGAGCACGCCGACCAACTTCCTAGGGCAGGGACAGCGTCTGCTGAAGAAGGGGAGCAAGCCTGCAACACCTGTGCCCGCCGAGCCCGCAGCCACGGTGAAGCAAAGTCGGACAGGGGCACCGGCACCGCTGCGACTACCCCCGAACAAGTTGTTTCTGGGGTTCGAAACCAAGCCCCCAAAGACAAAGGAGGAGAAGGAGCGGGAGAAGCAAGACGACAGTCGACCACATTTCGCTGGCCAGGGGCAGAGTCTGCGAGGAACAGTCAAGAGGGGAGGCGAGTCGGACGAGAAGTCGGACGGGCCCGATAAGAAGGGTCCCGGTGATGGCTCCCATAGACGGGACGGTCGGGCGCCAAGATGATCTGGCAATCAACCTTTTTTTCCATCTCTTCAACAAACATTATTTTTGATCTTTTGGGCTCTCTGTAGCACGACAGATGGTTCATTGCTAGCGAAACAGGTCTAGGTAGAATTCCATTACGCGGTGACGATGATCTCTCCGTCTTGATTCAGGAGTGAAAGCTCATCTTCAAACGACCGACTATTTCTCTTGGCTCGTCCGGCAGGTCCGTCATTCGTCTTCATCTCATTACCAAATTACGCCGACGCTTCCAATACCTGGCATTGAGACACAGCTCAGCAACAACTCCCCCCCCCCTCTCAAAAACCAGCCATTAAGAAAAAAAAATTCTCTGGCATATCCCACTGCCTAGTAGTCAGTCGGTTCATATGCGTCTTCCCCTTGCAGCCAGACCATCTTTCTCTCTTCACTCCCTCTGAGTCTTCCTCACTTCAAAGCTTTGTTGTCCTCCATCTCCATCTTCATCTTTCTTGTCTTCGTCTTCTTCTTTGCCAGCGGTGACTCCTGTGGTTGTGCCTCCTTCTCCTGTTGCTCCTGCTCCTGCTCCTCGCTCTCGCTGCTGCCAGCTTTGCGCTTCTTGCCCGGAGACAGCAGCGCATTGGACAGCTTGCCGGCCTTTAGGCCATGTCTGGCCTTGAAACTGCGCAGAATCGACTTTGTGAAATGCTGCCTGTTGGTTTTTTTCCCTCTGCACGCCCGCCACGCTCGAAGCCAAGCGGGCGGGCCACCATGAAAAATCAGCCGTCGCACTTTGAGTGAAAGACAGGACGTTTTTCGATATTTTGTGATTATTTTTTTTTTTTTTGAGAAAAAACTTTTTGGCTCGGGTTGAAAGGGGGGAAAGCGGGAGAAGAGAGACTTACGAGATGGCGTCTCTGGTAAAGGCGTGGCCGAGCTCCGTCATGATTTCGTGAATCTCAGGCCATTTGTACGACGACGTGGAGCCGCCGGTCATGATGACGGCCATGCAGAGATCGCGCTCTGCGGAGAGATCCCATTTCTTGGCTGGGGGCATGGTCGCGAGACTTTTTCTTGTTTCTCGTTAGGCTGACTTTTTTTGGAGGGGAGGGATTGGATCGGATGCTTTGCCGGATGGGCTTTGTTTCTGGTTCTTTTTGCTGGCTCGCAAGTGCTGACTCTGTTTTCATGAAAGAAGGGAAGAGAAAACCTAGTCTTGTGGTGAGTGCTTGTTGCGTGGGAGAGGGTGGGAGGTGACATGCGACGAAAAAAGAGACGTGGGTGGGTGCAGAGTAAGGTGAGTTGAAAGTGAGCTCGGGGGGGAAACATGCACGCCCCTGCGTCCACGGGCACTCAGCAGGACACTCCAGAAGGTAGCACACGTCTGAAACTCGGGAACTGATCTCTAGGCAGCTTTCATGTCAAGATGAGAGTTGTCCGAAAACAACCCGCGTTCATAATTTCTTTCTCATGTCTTCGTGATTTAGCTAATATACAATGTCATGTCTCCCCCCGTGGCCAACTTGTTATTTTCCCCTTCCTATGTCCCTCGTAGCAAAGCAGACATCATCCATCCCGGCTCAGTGGCCATTCTCCCCGATTTTAGATCTCAGGCTCATCCTTGATACTGGGTGCACAGTATCAGATTTCCGCGACTGGCCACAACTTGCACTTGTCATAGGGACAGACTCACTCGGAATAGAAGCGTTTGGCTTCAGGTTCCTTCTTAACGGGAGGCAATTCGTCGCCGTCATCGCTGTCTTCGTCGTCGTTATCCTCCTCCTCCTGCTGCTGCTGCTGCTTCAGCAACAGCTCAGCCTCGACATCCGCCATCTTCCTCTTGCGAGGAATGGCCGCCGGCTTTCTGGGGCTCGACTTTGGTGCAGCCGATAATTTAAACGCAGCTGGCTTTTCGGGGGACGCCTGGTCGCGGCGGAGCTTCTGAATGTGCTGGCTGCGAAGCAGAGAAATGCACCATGTCAGCGTTCTGGAAAAAACAGCAATAGCAAGGGGAAGAAGAAAGAGGGCGGGCGAGGGGAGGCCTCATGGAGAGGGACGAGTTGCAAAAGAGCGAGAATGAAGGGGAGTGGCGAACTTGACGCCATGAAAGGTGGTGTTGAACCCATGGGATTGCATGTGCTGCGTCACTTGGACAAGAATCTCTTTGGTCGGCTTGTATGCTTCCAGGAGCGCCCTCAGCAGGGCACAGTGGGAATTGTCATCCCATCTATGCTGCATTTTCTCTGACGACTTTTCTTTTGCCATTGTGCGAGGCAAAGAGGCGAAAGCGAGAGTGCGCAGACTGAGTAGAGAGAAAAGAGAAGAAGAAGAAAGGCGCAGCGAATGCGTGGATGCGTGCCAAGGGAACGTGCATGTAAGTGCGGGTAGGGAGATGGATTCGCCAAAGTGAAGAGGAAATAGGTTGGCGTACCGCACGCCAGAATAGGTGGTGTTGTAGCCGCGTGCTCGCATGCCCTCCGTCACTCGAGTGAAAGCATCCCTGTCCAGATTGGTGACTTCGATGATGCAGCTGAGCAGTGCGCAATGGGAGCTATCATCCCATTTGTGCGACACTTTTTCAGGCATCTCTTCTTTCCCTGTTTCTACTTTTCCCTGCTTGCCGTGCTGTAGTCAAAAAGTGAATGGGGTTATGTCTCTCCGAGCGGGAAAAGCACTGTCGATGTTGGCGTCGACTGGAGGAGGAGATGCGCAAAAGACACCACCAAACTTATCTCGAGGTGCAGGTGCATCAATGCACGAATTTGCAGTTGTTAGGGCACGTCAAGGTGTGGAAACGGCGAAAGGGGTGTGTGCACAGGAACCCACGCGTGGATTTGGCCATGAATTGAAGTAAAGTGCAACTCACCGGAGCGCGCTCTCGGAAAAAGTGTATCCAGCCTCGCTGAGCTCAGCCATGATGGCCTCGAGCTGGGCCGGCGTGAACTTGACGTGCTGGAACACGGCACGCAAGATGTCTTGGTGGACCTTTTCGTCCCAGCGCATGAGTTGGCGAGGCATATTGGAGAGCTGGAGAGCGAGTGGCCGGTGACGGTGAGACGAAAGCGAGTTGCTGGTGATGCGATGAGAGCAGATGGCGCCGTGGTGAAGGCCCGGAGGGAGAGGGAGGGGCACATGAGTGCTCTGATGAGCAGCTGGCTCGGCTAACAGGCGCAGCTGGCTACCAGGGATTGACGACAGCGCTGGCCATGGACGTTGGCCGCCAACAGCCCAACTCGCAGTCATCCTTTTTGGTATGGGGCTGGATGTCAACTTGACTTTCCTGACTATGCTTGTTACGAGCTGGATCCAGCACTTCCAGTGCTGTGTTCAACGGGGCGCAATGGAGGTCATAAGGTTCATAAGATTATCGGTCTCTTCTGACGATTCCAACAGATTATGTGTTGAGTTCAGTCAATTAGTCTGCCTTAATATAGTATGCTAGATTACTCCTTCATATACTAGTACTCCCTGCGTTACGTGTGTAAGCAGAGGACGTTGTGGGCTAGCCCGCGAGCGTCTTTTTATAACATTTCATTTATTTATATATTTTCAGCTATATTTCATACTTTATAATAAATCATTATTATTATTTACTTCACAAGCTATGATAATACTATTTAGGCAATAAAAGAGACCGCTCCGGATTAGGAACCACAGACTGCAGACAACTTCGGGATAGAGACTGCTTGGTTTACCTTGAATAGACAGCGCTGAGGAAATCGGGCGAAGATGCACATGGCATTGCAGTCAATGGAAGCCGGCGGAAGGACCAAACTCTTTTCATTGAGTTTCACGAGGAGTATTGGTAACAGCAATCATCTGATCATTTCCAACCTATGAAAGACACAAGTCATACTTTCGGTGTAGTGGCAAACTTTGATCCCTGTGATAGGTCACGGGCCGCTGCTGCCTGACAAACGAATAGCAGAAGAAAAGATACCCAAAACGCTTCCAAGCCTACTATTCTAGAACTCCAGAATTTCGAATTTGTATACTTTATTTCTTTCCCGCTTCATTCCTTTTCTTTTCTCGGGCTGTCCCTGACACGAGGCTTTGAGTATCTCCCTATTGTTGCCTGATACCTTCTGTGCTCATCGTGTCTTATGGATCAGCTCACGTCCGCTGCGACGAAGCGTGGCGGGGAGGTACATGATCGGCAAATCATGACTCGCTACAGCAAGTCAAACTACGCCTCGCCATAAGTGAAGCTTCGTTCGTTCGTTAGATCTGAACGGTTGGCGATGGAAGAAATGTGCACTCACTCATCGGTATAGTCTGTCACTGCAGCGTCGCCGCCAGCCGCCAGCGCCAACACGGCCTCGTCGTCAAGCGGCTCGTGTCTCTCTATCTCGTGAGTTTCCAGCCTCTGTCTCTTAGCTTGGGGCTCTTCGATTTGTTCTGGATCAGCTTCGGCGTCGCCCTCTGCATCTGCATCTGCATCTGCATCCGCGTCTGCATCCGCGTCTGCGTCTGCGTCGTTGTCTGGCATCGTGACACCGACTCCATCCGCACCATTGGACGAAAGACTGAATGCTACTACAGGGCCGCTAGTCGCCATCATGCTGCCATGTTCGGGCTTAACGGACGCTGCGGCAGGATCCCGACCGACGTCCAGTTCCGGGCCTTGGCCCAAGTACGTGGCGGCTGGAGCGGATGGAATATTGACGCCTTGTCCGAATGCTGTGGCCGTCTGGTTGTCAACATTCACGTCACCCTCCCCAGCGGCGCCTGACTTCCTGGGTCGGCCTCTCCCAGGACCAGGCCGGCGCGTGATTGGGTTCAATGTTGGATCCATTTTGCGAGTGTTTGATACCCCTGTGCCGTTTGCCTCAGCTTTGTTCTGGGCCCTGCGTAGACCCTGGAAGTGTTGACTACGGCACAGCTGTCAGCAAAATGGAGCCGGCGAAACATTTATTTTTTTCATGACAAAATACAAGCTGCGCGATGCTGACAAGCTCGCACCCGTGTAAGTGAGGTACCCGGGTAACCGGTCACTTAACCTGGCTCAGGCCAGCGAGAGGGCGACCAGCCTGTCGGAGATGACAGCAGGCAGCAGAGGGAAGCTAGCGCCCGAAGACGATCGCGACGGAACAGAACTGAGCGTCTTTGCAGACGTGATGTTTCGACAAAAGACAAAGAAGCACATTAGAGGTACCTAGGTACGTACCGACATCCTTCATTTGTGAAGCCGTAGCCCAGACCGCGCATGTGATTACCAATGGTGCTCCATTCTCCGCCGCTGATAACGCCTATGTTCTTAACGGAGAGAATCGTAAAGAACAAGTCCTTGTCCGCGCGGTCATTCCAGTTCTTATTCATACTGTCGGGTGGGCCACCGTGCGTATGGCGATGAACCTATACCGGCGGTGCAAGCAATTGCTGCTAGCCTGGCACCGAGTGGCGGACGGAGCGTGTCGGTAGGCTCCCTGCATGAATGCGAAAAATGATAGTGTGATAACGGGCGGATCTGGGTGCGGCCATGGATTTGGCTTCTTGCATTGTCCGTGCAGGGAACAACAGTTGTTCCGGTGCAAGGACAACGGGCACCATGACACCGCCAATCAAGAGCGAGCCGCTAAACGGAGCTGCTTTGTCTCCGCAGGACGATACATCACGTATCGTATCTGCTACATGTGCAATAGCGACATTGCAAGGAAAGAGGTTGGGCGCAAAGGATAACGCCGAGGTGTTCGTATCGTGCAATTCTTACATGAGGACTTCGTCTGGCCTCAGCGGCAGCCCGATGATGAGAACAATGCCCTAGGGTCGCCTACGTTGCTCATGTCGTGTGATGATGCTCGGAATATTACCTGTCTGTCAAAGGACAGGACAACTATTGCCTATCTTACGCGGCGGATCAGGTGTGATATGCGTGGGTGCTTCCTCATCTAGGCAGTTATCAAGTATCGAGTGGACCTGAAATCACCCAAGACCGAAATTTGGTTTTCTGTCCTCAGGCGGAATTGACCGCGCGCCCTACCCTGCGCTCCGTTGGGCGGCCGAGCGCGTCTTGGGTGTGGCAGTAAGCGATCAGATAAAACACTATCCAGAGGCAGGGGTTGCGGTGCCCCGACCCCAAAAATTGGAAGTCACACACTGACGGTTCGAACTCCCGTCATCTGCATTGTGCCATTGCATGTACGATGCAGAATAGGATGACAAATGTGGACGTCCGTCTGTAGGGTGGCGGTATGGCCTCAGCAGATGACGCCCTGTGTTTGGCCGATCATCTTGATACGCAGGGGTCCGGACGGGCCAGCGAGCAGACGCAAGGCAAGGGACGAGGGAAAGTGGGAAGAGGCGAAAAGTTGCCCGTAGAGTGGTCACGTGATTACGTGGCAACCTGGCGAAAACCTAGTCGCACGGCGTCCCGCAAAAGTTCGCGCCCGTCGCGTCTCCCAACAACCTCACCCCATCCCCTCCACGACTGCGATTGGCAATCCAGTCCTGACACGACCATGGAGACGGCTCAAACACAATTCAATGACCTGAAAGTACTCGAGAGATATCATGGCAAATTTTCCCGGACTCAGAGTCGTAGAAGGACACGGAGATGCAATAATTTGCATCGTGACCATCTTGGTGATGGTTGCTGTGTCAGCCCCTCTTTTGGGAATGACGGCGTTGCTCCCTCAGCGCGGGCGGTCCATGGGTCAGCCGGGGACACATGGAGCCTCGCATCGCCTCAGCGACTGAGTATTGGTCCACTGAGAAATGCAGGGAAAATGAAAAGGCTTGCGTGGGCTTGTTGCGAAAGACTGCGCAAGCCGCTGCTGTATGACCATTGATCTCGACTCGGCTTGATCTTGCACGACGGCGTGCCAATCTGTAAGCCATCATTCAAAAATCATAACCAGAACCTCCAATCAGCAAACCAATTGATCAGTTCAACCGTCCTTCAACTGTCTTTCGCCGTGCAAGGCGACGGTTGAATTGAATAAACTAGGCTTTTTTCCTTAGCGCAGCTATTCATAATGGGGGTTCCATCCGGGGCTGACGGAATGGACTGCGACGCCTTTGCTCTGCACGCCCCTCCCCTCCCCCCCGTTCCTCTCGGCACTTTGCCTTGTTGGATTCTTGGATTCTTGGAAGAATGAGTCACACGGGTTTCAGTCCATGCCGAACTCGAGAAATGCGCAGATACTTTTCTGTGTGGTCTGGGTTTGGTGCGAGAGGGAGACTGGCGCCACCCGTAGGCCAGGCGGGGTACGCCAGTCTTTGCAGCAAGAGCAGCGAACTGACAAGATATTCGCGTCAATAAGCATAATGAATTCATGAGTGAGGGCATCAAAGTTCGCGTTGCCCATCAAGTCAATTGCTCTGGATTGCTCTGCCATGGCTGTGGCCGGTGCTCTGCTCTGTTTGCCCGAATCTGGGGTGGAGCCCATTAAAAATTTAGCGCACGCTGCAAGCACTTTACGCGCTGTAATGCTGCAATGGCAACGCTTGTCAGTTCCAAGACAGTCTGAAGTGCTTTTTATTTTATTTTATTTTTATTTCTACCTTCTCCCCCCCCTCCCCTCCCAAGTGACGCCGCTTGATCAAACAACATCCCGTCCCGATGCCCAAGCCAGTCCTGCCCACCAAGCCCCAGTCATGCAGCCGTGCAGAAGAAGCACCACCACCACCACCACCAGGCAACCATGCGGTGCCGAGTCCTGTGGCCCAGCTTGGTTCCTGGATCCATCCCTGCGTTCACCCCCCTTCTCCTCCCACCCTTTTCTCTGGCTCTGATGCCGTCCATCCACAGTGCTGCCTGAGATGGATGCCCTTTTAAGTGCCAGCCCATCCCCGAAACCTGCTCTGTTTTCCCTCTGCTCGCTTCCTTGGCCGCTTCCCCATTCCTTCACCTTCCGGACATCTCAGCATCTCTTAGACGTAGCATGACAGGTCGATGAGTACGGACAAAGACAACCCTCCGTCAACTTCGAGCTCGACTCGCCGCCGCATCCATCTCATCCTCTTCCATCTGGTCTGCACCCCTTGGTGATCCACGGACCTCAGCTCAACGCTTCCCACCGTTCCGGATCCGTTCTCCTTCGCCTTGGCTGCAACTGCTCGGCTTGCGTGCTGCGGATTTCGTCCAAGCTCATCCCCGAATTGTTTCGACGAAAGCAAACATTTGTTTGTCTCATTATCCACGCATCTGCCATGTCTCCCAACGGTGATAACGCAATGGCCCGCTTTCTGTTCGCCATCCTGAAGCAAAAGAATCTCAAAGATGTGAGTTTTCCCCCTTTTCCCTGCAGATTTCTTGACCACCAATGCAAAGGTCTTGTCTGCTGACCAAGGGCACAGATCGACTGGAACCAAGTCGCTGAAGATCCCGTCTTGCTGCAGCCGATATCAAACGGGCATGCCGCCAGGATGAGGTACTCACGTTTTCGAGCCACCGTCACTGGCCATGAGCCCCAGAAGCGGTCACGTCACGGAAACAAGGATCGAGTCAGCAAGTCGTCAAAAAGTAATAATGCAGCCCAAATTACATCCCAAAAGATCAGTGCCAGCGTCAAGTCAGAACCCGGCAGCAAGTTGTCATCGCTTGCCCAGGTATGTTGAAAAGTGCCGACACCTTTTCTTGGTGGCGTTCTTACCAATACGTTGGTGATAGTATTCGCCGGTCTCTCTCTCATCTCCGTACGTGGGTGATCAAGACGACTGCCGAGCTCGATTTCTCACGCCCTGCAGCGAGATTGTGACTCATACTGTGCCTGCTGAAGCTCCTGCCGTGCCGAAAGAGGAACACATCAACTCGGACATCTTTGTCTCACTCATGGGCGGGAACTACGATATCTTCGCTGACCCTGGAGGCATGATGAACACTTCCGCGTTTTCGGCATTTGAAACTGCCTACAATCCAAGCAATTACAGCACCAAACCGACTGAGATTCAAAGTCCCGACTTGACAGATCCCAGTGGCCACCAGTCTCCGATAGACTGTGCCCAAGACTGGAATGATCGTCTGCATGATTGCCAACTCTTTTGATACCCCGTGGACATGGCGACTCCGGCAAGGATGCCGAGCGTAATGGATGTTTTACAACAGGAATGGCGCAATGTGGGCACAAGATATCTCTGCTTTCTGCCTGACGACTTGATGATGATTGTTTCTTCTTTGCCACTATTTTCCCAGATTGTTTTCGGACTATAAATCCAATTGCTTCAATGCTCATTCGAGGATTGTCAGTTGGCCTCGATTGGATGGACAGGAGTTTCGCCCAAAAGGAATTTGTACACTAATTGCAATGAAACTTGAGAGCTGAGAGTCAACCTTTCCAAGCAAATCAAACTAAGAAATGTTTGCCTTGCCCATGCAAACGAAGCGCGACAAATGTTGCACAGGCGTCAAATGGACTAATTTACCGAAACGGCTTGCCTCCCGTCGGCGCAAGTATCGGTACAACATAATCTTCTGCTTCTTTCGGACCTGCCCCACGTTCTTTTTTTTGCTTCTCCCTCCTTGGTTGCGTGTAGACGGCGTATTGCCAGTGCGTGGTAACGAGGTGTCCGCCCTTCACTCTTTGCAGCTGCCGCGACCGGCCGCAGACATTGTTTCACTTTCATTTCACTTTGCCTCGCCATGTCGATTTGCGGCCCGTCCTCCCACCAGCATTTAAACTCGTTCCTAGGACCACGCTCCTCTGATCCATTTCATTCTTGCGCATTAATTCATTAACGGAACGAAACCCTCCGCCGCTGCACCAGAACTCCTTTGCACACTGGCCTTGTCTCATAGCTTATCGCAGCTTCCCCCTCGCTCTCCATCATCACAAACAAACATGGCAGGCGGCGCAAACACCACTCCTATGAAGAAGGAGCCCACTGCCCAAGAAGCCATGTTCTTTTTTGCCATTGTCAAGCATACGCGCAATAAAGCAGACATTGACTGGAGCGCCGTTGCCACCGAGCAAGGATTCAAGAACGCAGAAGTAGCGAAGGTACATGATTGACTCTCCTTCTTTTCTTTTTAAACACATTCAGTTTGTTCTGTCTAAATCTTTTCGGTCTGGTTCTTCAAGCACGCACTTGGATGATGTGAGCGCTGATTCTTATTCTTTCCGACGCTTTAGGTCCGCTTTGGCCAAGTCAAGCGCAAACTCGGCATTTCTACAGACATCCCAACTCCGGGAGGCTCTGTTTGTGGCTCTGCATCTCGCACTACGCCAACCAAGAGGGCTGCCGCTGGTGCTGCCGCGGCAACACCCACCAAAATCACCAAAACAGCGGGCGGACGAGCTGGTTCGAGGGGTATGAGGAAAACGCCCAAGAAAGAAGAACTGGAAGATCAAGCCGGATGCACCGAACACGATGCTGATGATGACGAGGACGACGATGACGACGACTTGACTGTCGCCGGAACAAAAAAAGAAATCAAGGACGACGATCAGAACAATGGTATGACGTATCTCAATGATGATCCGTTCTAGACTGAGATTTTCCCTTTCTCTTGCTTCCCGGTTTGTATCACGAGGAATAGAAAAGAGTCATTGGATGAAAAAGGGAACCGGTAGCTAGCTTGTTTCTTGATTTCTGTTTCTTCGACACGCGCATCTTATTGGTGCTCTTTTGGTGGTTTTGTTGACGCGGCCCGATGGTTTGAGGCCACTGGAGAACTAGGAGTAGACAAAGAGATCGAGGAGCGTTCAGCCATGATGAATGCATGGATCCTGAGCTTCTCTACTCACTCAGCTTGTATAGTCACCTGAGCTCCCAGGCGAACTGAGATCAGACAGAAGGCGAAAATTACAGCACAAGAATACAAACCCTACGTGGTGAACACAGGCTACCTCGTTTGTTTTTCTCGGCTCTATGGAGAAACTGAGGATCGACAGTGAGGGCGGGATAAGCAGAAGCGAGCAAAATTCATGAGCGATGGGCACGAGTCGACTCGTGTATCTCCTTGGACGTGGCAATGCCTATCCTGCCGGAATTTCGTCTTCGGCCAACCCCCTTGCGGTCTTGTCACCTGGTGACCAGCTGCAGCGAGGCGGCCCCAGACCAGACTGAGCTCACTTTTCGGGCACGCTTCATTTTCTTGCCGCCCACCACCACCACCACCACCGCCCAGACCGCCTCACTCCCACACTCCCTTCGCCTCCCTCTTCCTCTTCTCTTCCTCTTCTCTTCCTCTTCTGTCTTTCCTCCGTTGACCCATTCAATTTGCAGCAACTCATTCTTACAAAGTGTTAACCACACAATCACCCACTTGTACACACTCATCGCCCTTTTCAGCACGCCCCGTTCAAACGACATCAAGTGAGTCTTCCCCCCCATCTCTTCCTCGCGATCTTTTCTCAGCCTTTGAAATTCAGAATCTTGATTCCTTCACCACTGAACAGCGAAAAGGAATAAATAGAAAGAACGAAGGGAAAACACATTCCAGCCAGCAAACAATGCCTCGTAGGAGCAAAGCCGCAATAGCAGCAGCTGCCGCCTTGGCCGCCGCCTCCGCAGACGGCACCGAGAAAGACGTGACAGCAGCAACAGCAGCAGCGGCCCCCAACGGCCTCACCGAAGGTGAGCTGCGCTTCATCAAAGCGGTTTTTGACAACATGACGCAGAAGCCCGACGCCAATTGGGACAATGTCGCCACGGACTTGGGCCTCAAGGACGCGAAATGCGCCAAGGAGCGTTTCCGGCAAATGTCTGTTCGCCACGGATGGCGTGACAACACCTCTGCCGCGCCTAGTCCTCGCAAAGCAGGCGCAGCGGCAGAGGGAAAAGTCACCAAGAGAAATGGCGGTACGCCACGCACGCCGACCAAGAGGACATTCAAGTCTGCTGCTGTGGTCAAGGACGAGGATGAGGATGAGGATGACGAGAAGCATGGTGAAGCGGGGAGAAAGGGTGAGTTTGCAGATGATGGGGAGATCTGAACAGGTACAGGAGCTCATGAAGAGTAAAGAGAGGCAATTAGGGATGGCACTGCATTTCTTATGAGATGGTGGCTTTTAGCTTTGTGCTGAGGAGGTTGATGGCAGCGGAGCAGTGTTGAAAAGCCCTTTTTGATACGATACGTAAGCAGCAGAACGGCACGTTGGGGAGATTAAGTATAGGTAATGATGGAGTCATCGGAGCTCCAGAGATGGAAACTGGATTGGTCAATGTCTACTTATATACCGGCTGGGTATGTGCTGAAAGATATAGTTGAGTACAAGATGCTGCTGCTGGTAATGTCGACAGTGTCCTATTTTTTAAAAAACAGATCGTGAGGCGCGATGCTTCTGCTGGTATCGTTTAACCCGACATTTCAAGGTAAGCTTTTGCAATTTGGATTTCAAGGTTGCTGTGGCCATGGCTCGAATATGCATCCCCGGTAGTAGCCAACGAACGATCTGGCATTTCCATGCCACACTGCTGGCACAACCTCGATCGGCATGGACGGGTCGAGTCGCCCATCGCCGACACCATCACAAAGGATGGGCGATCCCAGCCACCGGGGAAACTCTGCAACACGATCAGCTGTCCAGAATGGCAGGGAAACCCGTAGCGCTGCGTCCAGGCCGCACCCGTCATTTCCGACAAGCTATGTCGTTTCTCCTCACGTGTCTGGTTGTCCCCATAGCTGAGTTCACTTTGCTCTCACTTTTCACTTCGCCTTTCGGGGGCAGAGGGAGGGGTTGTATATGCAGACCACCCCCAGTACTTGTCAGTGAACCTCGACACTCTGCGTCAAAAACCGCCGTCTCTGTCCCGAACAAAACACTTCTTTCCAGACACCGTCCCCAAACCAACCTTGAAACCCTGCTCTTTCACTACTTGTCTTCTACACTGCTAGTGTCAGTAACATCGCAAGTCTAAGCTCCATACTTGTCGCGTCCAACAAAATGCCTTCCAACCAGGACCCCGCGGAGCAGGTCAGGTTTCTCGTGTGCTGCATCAAGCACACCAACAACGGCCGGGTAAGTCCACCGTGTCCCCCAAAGGACGACAAAGCACAGCTAAACGATGGCTCAGCCAGAATTCACTGCCGTTGCCGAAGAGCTCGGCATTGTTTCCAAAGCCGCCGCGTAAGTTTCCCACCCCATTCTTTTTACCCAAAAGAGCTTCTGCTGGTCATTGCAGTAGCTGATTCGGTAAGGTACACAGTCAGAAGCGGTATGAGCGACTGCTCAAGTTTTACCATGTCCAGAGCACCCGGCCTCCTGCCAGTGCCACTTCGACTCCCGAGGGAACGCCCGTGAAGCGCAGAGCGGGCCCTCGCACGGCGGCTGGCTCTGCGAAAAAGGCCAAGAAGGAGACGGCGGCCTGCAAGAAGGAAGAAGAAGGAGATTATGATGAGAAGAAACCACTCAAGAAGGAAGAATGCACTGAGTCCGATTCTGAGCTTAGCGGTCAGTGAGCTGCACACCCTCGCAGCGTGTTCATGCACCGCTGACATGGGACGAATCAGAACCCCCATCTGAATTCTAGAGCAAGGGGCAGAGCTGAGCTGACAGCCATCTTGGGATGATCGATATGAACACATCTTATATTGCTTCTATCTGTTTTCATCTGGTTGGGAGGATGGAAACGGGCTCTGCTGAGGACACGACAAGTCGGCACTGAGGGATGGAAGACGGGGCCGCGGGAATGAGGAACAATGTCTTTGCCAGATCGTAGTGGTAATCCATATTTATGAGCGGATAACACTATATCTCTTACCTGGATGAAGCAAGGTTTTTGTTGCAACTGACAGTGGAAATCGTCCGAGAGGACATTCGGAGCCAGATCTCACCGGTCAGCATCGCGAGTAGCATGAATGCACATGATGCTTCTCTTCGCCGGCGTACGCCAAAAACCGCAGCATCTGAGCCGCGGTCGCCGATGCCCAGCCACACGAAACATGTCCCGCTCGTCCTGCTTCTGGGACCTGATCTCCTGGCACAGCCCTGACGGCCGTGTCAGCTGCGACGGCTGGCGCTCCACTCGCTTCCAGCCAGCACTCAGTTTCGGAAAGCTGCGGCTCCTCGCCTCCCTCATTTTGCCTTTTTGGGGGAGAGAACGGCCTTCGATTGCCTTGTTGTGTCCAAGAAGTGCCTGAATGAGCGGGGAAACGTTTGGAAGAAGGGTTGTTTTCTGTGACCTCGTGGCTCGTTCATGATCGGGGCTGTCCGCCCACAATTGCACTGCACAATTCCTTCTTTCAATGCGAGAAGCTGTCCAGACCCTCCTTCATATTGACTGAATCGGTTTCCCGCTTTCACACCAGACTCACTTTTGCATCCCGCCCCTTCAACTTGAGTACACCACCCGCCATTGACGACGCTTTTCGTCCAATTCACCCCTCGCGTTACACACAATGGGTGTGACAACGCCATTGAAAAAGAAGGCGGCTACCAAACCAAAGAGCTCCCCGACAAAGGACCGAAGAAAGAATGCTCGAGCTGAGAAGGCAGAGAGCACACTAGATCCGTCCAGTGCGACAAACACGCCAACCAAGAGAGAAACATCTAACGAGAGGGAAACGCCTCGCAGTGCCAAATATTCTCATCGCCTTCCGACGAATCAGCAGCGGAAAGGCAATGGCCGTGTTGCTGGAAGAAGTCTCATCATGTGGAATCGTAGGTCCTTTTCTCTCGAGCGCGCCATCTGACTTTCGCATCCCTGACGTACCGCCTTGTCAGGACCTCGGATGGCTGAAAAATTGCTGCTTCATATACAATACGAATGCAATCGCCGCAAGCTGAATTTGCCGTGGGATGCCATTGCTCATCGGCTTCACCCGGGCTCGTCTGGACAGGCCGTTGGTCAGCACCTCAATCGCCTGCGCAGAGAACTCATAGCTGAGGGACATCTTGTGCCTCCCCGTTCGCACAAAGCGGCACCACCGTGTGATCCCAGCATTCGAGGTTATGTTCGTCAAGACCTTGAGGGTGGTGATTTGGAAGTCACAAGACCTGTCTTTTTTGATGAAAAGGTTGACGATCCAAAATTCAGCCTGGGAGACGCCGCTTATCTCCCTGATGACGAGGAAATAATGACAGACACTTCTTCGGATGTAGAGGGATCGCCTGAACTTCCTGATTTTGCTAGCCTCGTCAGACTTGCAGAGCCATCGAGCCCTCTGACAAAGGCGCGGTCGAGTGATGAGGACGTATTCGATACGACACCGTCATTTCCGCCTCCTGAACAAGCCGCTTTTCAAAGCACTGTGGCATCGACGCGCCGATCTAGTCCTCTGTCCTACCAGAGTCATAGCCACATGGTCACTGTAAGAAATCGAAGCGTCCCACCTGTGTCCCAAGTCTGTAGCTGATGATGACGTTCCCGGAACAGGAGTCCCAAAATAGCCGTTGCTCGACGCATCCATCTGAGACAGATGCCAGCTCGTTTGACGAGGGTTTCCCGTCCGGACAAACTTTTGCACCGGAGCATGCCGCAGTGATCGGAGACCCCTACATTAGCATCTCTCACTATCAGATGAGTAGCTACAGACTCGCTGGAGTCAGTCCTTGGCTGGGCCACCCTCATCACCCAAGTTGTGCTCTGCAGCCTATTTCTCCTCCCGATTTGAGTTTTGATTCACCGGCATACTATATGGCACCTGGGCCTGGTGCACCTGCTCATCATGAACCCTTCCAGGCTGCATTGGGGGCGCATTTGGCAACTACCGCCGCCACGGCTCGGCCTGTTCCCGGGGTGGTGCAAGCAATGGCGTCCCCGCATGAAATTATATGTCCATTCGGCGCGTCGGCCCATGATTATTCTGGCCTGCTGGATGAGGAGGATTCTAAGCCGCACCGCCCGTCATGATTGCTGGAGATGACGTGGAAGCATATGTCGCCGCAGATGGAAGCCTAGCTTGAGGTCTGGGCTTGGGATCATCGACTGTGCAGCTGCAGTGAAAGGGTGCATTTTGACGAACTGGCTTGCATTTTTCGACCACAGACTGTCTGATGATTCTGCTGAAAAAGTCGCGGGATAAGGGACAATATGGGTTGTCACTTGTCCTCAGCCACCAAGGGGGCGAGATTCTTCTTGTTTTGAATTCCTTTTGTCATTTGGGGGGATAGAGAATTGGCTCGGGCCTACTCCGATTGGCTGAGCTCTGACGATTCTAAGCGGGAACACTAGATATACACGATCTAGTCGGAGCGTTCACATAGATATGCACTTGGTCATAATGCAATCGATGAAATGAACAAGGAACCTACTAGGGCCGTGATTCTGGGAAATCAGACTGGCAATCAGATTGGCGGCCCACAGTACTTCACGCACTGAATCAAGACGGGGGGAACTATTTTGTACCGTCAAATGCTTGTTCATCGCATCAACCAAAAGGCCTCGTCATAGGCCTTATCGAAGGCCTCGTTGCAGGTCTCGCTATAGGCCTTCAAGCTGCAAGAGGCATCGCGATAGCCCTCGTGCAGCCGTTGTAGCCGGGCTCTATGGATATCGCGATCAATCTCGTGGCGGACCTCGCGGCGAGCTTCAACGGGTCAATCAGATCAAATTGGCCGCAATCAAATTTTCAAGCTTTTTCAAAGATCGAGACCTGAAAGTTCACGGTACGGGCCCATTAAAGAGCCAAAGGTAGCAGTAAACCTCGGCACCAACCTGGCAGGTACCTACTTACTTTAGCATTTAGCCAGAACATTCTCTGGGTCTCTCCATGGGAGTTGCCGTAGACCGAAAGCGTGCGGCCCCCCCATCCCCAAGTGGCAACAGGTTTTTCCGCCCGAAGCTGGCCGCAACAATTTTTCTACGGGTGCAGCAATGTCAAGTTGCAATCAGCCAATCATCTCCCTCTACACCTGATTTTCTTCCCAGAAAACTCGCCAGCACCTGCCAGATTCTGTCGCCAGCCTGGTTGACCGCGTCTCCTTTCCTTTCATGCTTGTAACATTTTACGGATACCCTTTTCTTCAATCTTAATTTACACGAGATGCAGCGCGCCTTGAGCTCAGGAGCTAGAGCTTCGGCTCTTTCCTCGGCCGCCTCCCGCTACCGCGCCGGTGCCGGTCTCGGCCAGCAGCTCCGATTTGCACACAAGGTTGGAAGAACGTAAGCTCCTCGAGGTTACGACATGCTGACATCTTCATAGGAGCTCAAGTTCGGTGTCGAAGGTCGCGCCGCTCTCCTGGCCGGCGTTGACACCCTAGCCAAAGCTGTCGCTACCACACTGGGCCCGAAGGGCCGAAATGTCTTGATTGAGTCCAGCTTCGGCTCTCCCAAGATCACAAAAGGTTTGTTCGCCTCCGAAAATCGACCGTCATTTTGGCGTAGACTTTTGGATATGCTGACTCAATTTTCGCACAGACGGTGTCACTGTCGCCAAGGCCGTTTCTTTGAAGGACAAGTTTGAGAACCTTGGTGCCCGCTTATTACAAGATGTAGCCTCCAAAACCAACGACGTCGCCGGTGACGGTACTACGACGGCGACCGTTCTCGCCCGAGCCATCTTCTCTGAGACCGTCAAGAATGTTGCTGCTGGGTGCAATCCCATGGATCTCCGTCGTGGTATCCAAGCTGCAGTCGATTCGGTTGTCGAGTACCTCCACACGCAGAAGCGCGATATCACGACCAGCTCTGAGATTGCCCAGGTTGCTACCATTTCCGCCAACGGCGACGTCCACGTTGGCCAGATGATTGCCAATGCCATGGAAAAGGTCGGCAAGGAAGGTGTCATCACCGTCAAGGAGGGCAAGACCATGTCGGACGAGCTCGAGGTCACCGAGGGCATGCGTTTCGACCGCGGTTTCGTTTCACCCTACTTCATTACCGACACCAAGTCCCAGAAGGTCGAATTTGAGAATCCTCTCATCCTTCTCTCCGAAAAGAAGATCTCCGCCGTCCAGGACATCATCCCTGCCCTCGAGATCTCCACCCAGACCCGCCGCCCCCTGGTCATCATTGCCGAGGATATTGATGGCGAGGCCCTTGCCGTCTGCATCCTGAACAAGCTCCGCGGCCAGCTCCAGGTTGCCGCTGTCAAGGCTCCTGGCTTCGGCGACAACCGAAAGTCTATCCTCGGCGACATTGGTGTCCTTACCAAGGGCACCGTCTTCACCGATGAGCTCGATCTCAAGCTGGAGAAGGCCACCATCGACAATCTCGGATCTACTGGCTCAATCACAATCACCAAAGAGGACACGATCATGCTGAATGGCGAAGGCTCCAAGGATGCCATTGCTCAGCGATGCGAGCAGATTCGTGGCGTTGCCGCGGACCCTTCCACCTCTGAGTATGAGAAGGAGAAGCTCCAGGAGCGTCTGGCCAAGCTGTCTGGCGGTGTTGCCGTCATCAAGGTCGGTGGCTCGTCGGAAGTGGAGGTGGGCGAGAAGAAGGACCGATTCGTCGATGCCTTGAACGCCACCCGCGCAGCCGTTGAGGAGGGCATCCTGCCCGGCGGTGGTACTGCCTTGATCAAGGCTTCTGCTCAGGCTCTCAAGGACGTCAAGGCTGCGAACTTCGACCAACAACTCGGCGTCAACATTGTCAAGAATGCTATCACACGCCCTGCCCGGACCATCATCGAGAATGCTGGTTTGGAAGGATCCGTTATCATTGGCAAGCTTGTGGATGAGCATGCTGCCGACTTTAACAAGGGCTTCGACAGTGCCAAGGGTGAATACGTTGACATGATCGAGGCAGGTATTCTTGATCCCCTCAAGGTCGTCCGTACGGGTCTGGTCGACGCCAGCGGTGTTGCTTCTCTGCTTGGGACCACCGAGGTGGCCATCGTCGAGGCTCCTGAAGAGAAGGGACCTGCTGGCCCGCCCATGGGAGGCATGGGTGGAATGGGAGGTATGGGTATGATGTAAACAACATGATGCAAACGGGTGGAACATGTCCATGGAAGCCATTGTATTAAAAAGTTATTCCCCTCCGTCTCTGATTGGGTAGGCCGCGGGTGCCAGGGAAGAGAGTCTGAAAGGCTGGATCAAGTGGTCTTCATCATCTCCGCTCCTGTCATATTTCGGCATATGGTGGCCATGTCCCTGCAAAAATTCTGCAGATCTTGCAAACAAGTTGGCGCCCCTGTATACTAGCTATCGAGCAAGCAAGCAACACTTGGTCATTTAGAGCAAAAGAATCAAGTATAAAATTGTTAAATACTGCTGCCTGGATGATAAAACGAAGGAGCTCAACTGGCGGGGATGGCAGCCTGGAGACGGTCACCGAGAGAAACACCTTTTGAAGCATGGCACGGGGAAAAGCCTGGAAGTATTCGTCATCCAAGGGGTGTTCACCATTGCGACCTCGGGCTTCGTCGCCTCCAGAGGGCATCTCAAGTGGCCAAGACGTCTCATTGGGGCAAGTCGTCCCCGACCTACTTTGTCTGCCTGGGTTTACAAAGAGCCTTCGCTGCCAAAAATAGCTCGGCGGCACAGTCGTATCGACAGACGCAGATAAGGAGGAAGCTTAGCTTGCGCGTCGGTCCAGCGACAGTCACGTGGAGGCTGTGAGCAACGACGGACCTACCCCGCCAGGTTGGGGGTGATTTTTCACACGCCGCCTACCTTGGGAGTGCAGTGCAGCTGGGCTGGGTAGCTGCTGCGGAGAGGTCCAGTTCCACCATCCCATGGGTTCCTCCTCCCCCTCCATCCCAAACGCTCCTCCAACAAAACCCGAAAAGAAGACGCAACAACCCGCCGCCCTCTCTGCATCGCGACACCACACGTTTCGAGTCGCAAGCTTTTACATGTAAGCGCAGCTCAGCTATTTCGCAGCGTCTGTCCCACGGGGGAGGCTTTTTTTTTATTTGGTCGACCGTCTCAAAAAGCGAAAGCCACACCGCTGACAAGCTTGTCTTCTGCTCAGCCTCATCCCCGTTCGGCCCCTCATTCGCGCATCGTCTCCTGACCCAGACCGCAATCATGGTAAGAGCCCCTGAAAGACCTATGCGGCTGCGTCTCTCCCTCTAATCGTTGAAATTCAGTCTCAATCCGGGTACGTACACGTCTCTTGACTTCGCATTGTTCCCTTTATCGGCCACAGTCACGACCTACGTAAATTCCAGCCTGCGTCGGAAGACGAAAAAGGGGTATTTCGTGGCTTGATTGGAGAAGGGCTTGGCTCAGCAATTGAGAAGCGGCTCAGGATTCTCTGCGAATGAATTCGTGGTCGAGGAGAAACTAATTGCTCATATTTGGTGAAAACAGAGCGACCGTCTCACCGGACTGCATAACTGCCTTCAACGACCTGAAGCTGTCAAAGAAATACAAATACATCATCTTCAAGCTGTCGGATGACTTCAAGCAGATTGTTATTGAGGATGCTTCCTCCGACGGCGACTGGGAGGTTTTCCGAGAGAGATTGATTTCGGCCCAGTCCAAGAGCAAATCTGTGCGTCACAGCCTCTGACAATCGACCGGTGGAACGACGAGAGGGTTTGCTGACAATATACATTCAGGGCGCCGTTGGCAAGGGTTGCCGGTACGCGGTCTATGACTTTGAGTACAAGCTGGCCTCGGGCGATGGCGTTCGGTAAGTCGGGCCCTCTCAGCACTGGCACTATTTCTGCTGACAATGGGTTCAGAAACAAAATCACCTTTATTGCCTGGTCCCCCGATGATGCCGGTGTTCAGGTGAGGGTTAACAAGTCGCGACGATCGCAAGTTGGATAGTCTAGCTAACCCCTTGCGCACAGCCCAAGATGATCTACGCCTCGTCCAAGGAGGCCCTGAAGCGAACACTCACTGGAATTGCGCAAGAGCTGCAGGCCAACGACGCCGATGACATTGAGTACGACAGTATCCTCAAGGTCGTCAGCAAGGGTCTTGCCGGCTAAACAAGGTCAAAACTTTTCTGTGTTGCAACAACGGTAGAAGATTGGGCACCTCGCCGAGGAACGCGCCCAAGACAATGATGCCAGCTCAGCGATGTCGATAATCGCCGGCCAATGCGTGCGTCACGGCTGAGTGTGACACGAAGGAGGAAAGCTAGGAAACGAATGAAGTAAGACGGCAGCACGTAGCGGAGGAACGGCAAGCAGCGCTCCATATACTTCTCACCCGGCATAGAGACTTTTTCTCGCCGTTTGACACATTACTGCGATGCGCCTGCGGGCTCTGGTGATATGACGCCGCAAACGGAAGGAAGATTGAGATGACGCTGGACGTGAATGGTTCATCAACATGTGCCTCATGAATTTTATGTACAACGTTTCCTTGTCCCTACAGTGCTCCCGCTACTGACTGTCCCTGTCCCGGTAACGACGCGCCCTGACTCGACTGCCAGCTAGACTTGAACAGCATGCCCAGTTCTCGTGCCGTTTCCTCGTCCTTTAGTCTCTGTAGCAGGAATCCATCCAGGTCCGACCAAAAGGCCTCTGTGGTCAAGGCGTCTTTGCCCGAGGCCACTGCTGGTGCCAGCGCCGCGTTCTCGGCGGGCATGACGGCAGCGGCGCCTCCCAGAACCATGACGGAGAACTCGATCTTTGTGGCCGAGGCGGCGTTGCCCTCCAGGAGGTCCTTGAGGATCTTGCTATCGACCAGGGGCCGTTTGTTGTGGAGCAGCTTCATCTTGTCTACGGGTATGCGGGTCTGCTCTGCGACCTGGGTCTTGATGGCGAGGATCGAGGTGCTGAGCGGCTGGGCGGCGAGCTTGATGTCGAGCGGGGGGTTGCGCAGCGACTTGAGGAGCACGGTGACGCTGCGCTCCTGGCCGGGGAGGGCGGTGCTGGGGCGGCTCATGGACACGGGCATCCGGGGGAGAATGTACTGCGATGAACAGATTAGCAGGGTGGGTGCGAGAGCAATGTTCGAGCAGCGAGACGAGACAAGACGAGAGAAAACGAAAGAGCTATAAGACGGGAGCAGAAGAGTTTGAGAGAATGCACAAAATGACGTTGTGAAATATGACGAGTGGATACGGGAAAAGATTGAGATGATACAAGTTTTGACAAGACATGGGGAGGGAATATGAAATATAATAGAAAAGTTCAGAATAAGAGAAATAGCAGAGCAGGAGCAGCAGAAGCAGGAAAAGAGCGGAAGGAGGAGGACAGGGAACGTACGGGCGGGCGGGCCGGAAAGGTCTTGGGATCTTCGACATGGTCGGGCGAGAGCTTCGTCGGGCGCGAGTCGAGCGACGAGAGAAATGTCCGTGCGAAGGCGACCTCGGCCATGGCTGCGGGTGCCTGCCAGGCGCAACCCCGAATGGAATAGAAGAATTGAAAGTTGGGAGCAGGCAGATGGTGAGGAGACGAGGGGCTCTTTGGGGAGCGAAGTCACGGCGGGGTTTGCTGCTGCTGGGCGGACGTAAGGTGGTCTATGAGCTAGCTTGCTTGGTGCCTCGTGATGCTGCGTGGGGAGGTTGAGGTCGAGGTTGACGGTGGGCCGTTTAGGTAAGCGATGTGAACGGATAGATGCAGTGTTATTGTACTTAAGTAAATGCAGTGCTACTGCACCTGATAGGCGAGGGCAATTATCTTCACCTTCTCGACTCAAAAGGTAGATCCTAATTTAGAGAAATGGCAAATGTATAAGTCGGATTTCTCAGTCTCAAGATTTCACGTCTTTTGTACCTCGTCGACCTGAGTGAGGTAATTCGTTTTTATCGTGTCTTTTGTCATCTATTCAGGCATTCTGTTTTGTCCTTAGACAATTCCTTTCCCCCCCCAGGTCATGAAGAACGACGGGTGTGGGGCCAATATTGGCCAAACGCAGGTCAATTCAAACTCCATTGGTGACTCAATCATGCACTTTGGTACCAATTTGAATGTCATTGGAAACAGGGGCAAGGAAGGAGAAAACTAGAAGGAAGGGCCTAAGACTGCATTGCAGCGTTGCAGCATTGCAGGTTGCGTCGAGCAAAGTTTTTCCAACCACACCGGTTGGCGCGCCTCCTTGAATCCATTGAGAGTGTTCACTGCATCAGATCAATAATCTTGCTGGCCGCTCCTACTCCGGACGTCTTGCACCATTGCGTGACATCTTTGACCACTCACACCGATCTCTCCCATCATGAAGCCCTCCACTCGCACAGCCCGCCTCGCCTGGCATGGTCTTCGACAACGAGCTTACTCGCATGCTGCTGCGCCCGCCCCGAGGCATCTCCTGTCCATTGCCGATCTGGCCCCCTCAGAATTCACCTCCCTCGTCCGCAATGCTGCGGCCCGCAAGCAGAGCGTCAAGGCGGGCCAGACGCCCCCGGCCCTGAGCACCTCCCTCGCCGGCCAGACCGTCGCCATGATGTTCAGCAAGAGGAGCACCAGGACTCGCGTTTCCACCGAGGCGGCGGTGCAGCTTCTCGGCGGGCACCCCATGTTCCTGGGCAAAGACGACATCCAGCTCGGCGTGCGTTTGGCCCTCGGCCAACTTTTTACCTGACAACACGGCGCTAACGAGACGTGCAGGTCAATGAGTCTTTGTACGACACTTCAGTCGTCATATCCTCCATGACTTCCTGCATGGTCGCCCGGGTCGGCCCCCATGCAGACGTGGCCAATCTCGCCAAACACGCCAGCGTGCCCGTCATCAACGCCCTGTCCGCGGACTTTCACCCGCTCCAGACCATTGCAGACTTTCTCACCATCCATGAGGCGCACCCCTCCTCAGGAACCGACGGACTGGGCCTCAATGGCCTCAAGGTCGCCTGGGTGGGGGACTCGAACAATGTTCTCTTTGATCTGGCCATTGGCTGTGTCAAGATGGGTGTCGATGTCGCGGTGGCCTCGCCGAAGGGGTACGGTATTCCCGACCGGATGAGGGACCTCATCAAGTCTGCCGCTGCGGGCGTGGACTCCCCCGGGAAACTGAGCGAGACCACGGTCCCCGAGGAAGCCATCCGCGGGGCAGATATCCTCGTGACGGATACGTGGATCTCGATGGGCCAGGAGAGCGAGCAGCAGAAGCGACTCAAGGCTTTCGAGGGCTACCAGATCACCAATGAGTTGGCCGCACGAGGCGGCGCCAAGGAAGGATGGAAGTTCATGCACTGCCTGCCGCGGCATCCGGACGAGGTGGCTGACGAGGTATTCTATGGCCCGCGGTCGCTGGTCTTTCCAGAGGCCGAGAACCGACTATGGGCTGCCGTTGGTAAGTGCCACTCGTTTCCCCGAACACAGACTCACGCGTTGCTGATCATGTCTAGCGGCCCTCGAAGGCTTCGTTGTCAACAAGGGAAAACTGTAAAGGGCGGAATTGGCAACATCGGTTGGAGCTTCATCTTGGCAAGTTGCATTCGTACAAAAAGGGGGTCAGGCGCGCAAAAGTCCACTTGCATAGGAAAGTATAATCTACGAGGTTCTCATACGACATGCATGCAGTCTTCTGCTTCAACTTTGTTGTGCACTTTACACAGAAGGTGATGATGCTGCTACATATGCACAGATGGCTTGTAATTTCATGTTCGACTTTTTTCAACCATTTTTACGGGCCAAAAGTACATCAAATGCATACAAATTCCATTCCGCTCCAATTCAGACACCGGTGATCTCGTTGATGCAGAAAGCAGCGAAGCAAGCCTCCACTGCTAGCCAGGTGGCAGCTGGCTGGCATCGACAACCTCTTCGGCGTCCTTGAGAAGAGGCTCCTCGGCAGGTCCACGCAGGGGCGAACGTGGCAGAGCCATCAGACCGGTGCGAGCCGACTCGAGGATACCAAAGGGGGCAACAAGTTTGAGGAAAGAGTCGATTCGAGAGGGCTTCGCAGACCTAAGACGTGTCAGCCAAGGAAACAGGCCCTACAAACTTCAAAACCGAGGCATGAGGCAAACCACTTACACTTCGACGATGCAGCTGATGGTGCTGATATCCAAGACCTTGCCTCCGAACTGATGGGTAAAGTAGGTGATGGTCTTCAAGTGCTCGTGCTTGTGACGAAGAGCTTCGCTGGCAGCCAGCTTGCTAGGATGGAAATCCACCGAAGTCTCCTCGAGGGACTGTGCCTGTTCAGCGCCCTCGGGCACCTGCTCGCCATTGTATTCTCCTGCAGTAATCTCCCGGTGATGAGACAGCAGCTCCTCAAAGTATTCAGGGCCCAGGATGTTAATCTTGGCCAGGAGAAGCTCGCGCTGCACCAGCGCGGCGTTGCTGTAGTCCAAGACGGCCCAGACGGGCACGAGATCCTCCAGCTGGCGACGGGCCTGCTCGACGACGCCGTCCTGGCCCGTCAACACAATCGTCATGCGCGACAGGTCCTCGACCTCGGTGTTGCAGACGACGAGCGAGTCAATGTTGAAGCCGCGGGCGGCGAGAATCCCAGACAGCCGGGACAGCACGCCCGGCTCGTTCTGTACCAGGCAATTGAGGATATGGCGCTTCGGCGGCGCCATGGAGGGGGTGGGCGTCTCGTAGAGGATGTTGGAAACGGCCGCCTGAGCAGACCATAGCGGGGGTTGGTTGGTGACGGGCAAGGGTGCTGTTCGGTTTCTGAGGGCCTTGTAGGCAATGGCAGACGTCGAGCTGCTGTGGGATGAATTGTATCGAACGGCACCAAGGCTTGCGGATTTGGTAGCCAACCGCATGGGAGCGGCGCACGACCTCAAGAAAGCCATCCTTTGCGCAAATGACCGGCCAAAGGAGGATCAATGCCTCCCAGGGCTCCTAATTGAAGCCGTACGCGCCTGTGGTGAGGAATTGGCCGCTGGGAACGGGGGCTTGTCGTGATGCCGCTCGTCGTGTGTCGACGGTCAGTCACAGGAATCCGAGACCTAAAAAAGCAGCACTCAGTGGTCTCCGACACACGGAGCAAAGAGCCAGGGGTCGTAGAATGCTGGGACAGTGCGGCAATGTGGCCGTACGGTACAGTGCTTCCCAGCGCTGTCTGTACCCAGGAGCGTGCTCTTCCCTATCCAACGGTAGTCAAATACTGGATTACGAGGCTCGATATCGTTCAGGCGCTGCTATGTGGTCTCATCACGATTATCGACCCAGGTAATTGAGATGGTAACGACTTGTCGACCTAGACAGGGCTGCGCCCATCCAACAGTGCGCGACGTACGGCTGGACTTGACTTTCAAAACGGTGCATACTGCTCCGTTGCGCCGGAGGACCACAGGAATCCAAAAAGGAAGAAAACAGCCACTTTTATCTGGCGATGCTCGCTTTGAATGTCGTCGAAAGATCAGACAAAGCCCAGCGCCGACTCAATCGAAAGACTGTGACATATGTATTGGCTACCTGTTGCATTTACCCTGACAGCGGCGCCCAAACTATTCATATGAACGACAGACCCGGGGGTCCCCACCATTTGCAACATGCAGTCAAGTGCCTAGGAACATAGAGTCAAACCAATGCGGCTGACTTATTAGGTAATGCAGAACAGTCGGTGGAGCTCGAATTGCCCACTCCATAGCCATCGAGAGACCCTGAACGTTTCTTAATTTTTTGCGAGTATACCCGCCACGGCTTGCATCGTGTCACAGGCAGCATCGCCCCTCGTTTGACCGCTTGTCGCGGCTGAGTGTTAGTTCATCTCTGCCATCAAATTTTCTCCCGTCACTCGCTCTTGCACACGCATCGCGGATGGTGCTCACCTTGGATTCTTCAGGACGGCCCTCGACACTGGCCATGGACGACTCTGAAAGGCGGACAGTCAAGCGGTCTCGCTTCGACCAGACCGAACCAGAGCCCAAACGAGCTTCCAGATTCGACCGGCGCTCCAGATCACCGCCCGCGCGCCGATCTGAAGGACGGGACCGCAGTCCACTTGCTGAAGAGACGGCAGCGGCCAAGAAGTCTCCCGTCGACGCCGCAGCTGCGGCAGGTATGTTGCTACCCTACCAAGGTTCCGCGACGGAGCACGTTTCCTCGAGCTTTCCAAAGAGTTTGCTGACCAGCTTCAAGCTGCGGCCGCCGCGCGCATCAATGCCGCCATGCAGGCTCGAAAGAATGTTCAACACGCCGACACGCCACCCACTCAAGGTAGTGCCTCGCCCGGCGGACCGTCTGCAGAGCCCAAATCGCATTCCGTCAGCACGGAAATGTACGTTGCCGACGGCGACTATATTCAAGACATCGAGGTCAACGATCTCAGGAACCGCTATCTGGTCACCAAGGGCTCCACACGAAAGATGGTAAATATAACTCACTCGCGTTTCCACTGATTTTCCAGATACACCAACTGCACATGTCTCCCCTCATGCGGGCCATGTCATTCCTGCACATGGGACATCTTGCTTACACATGGCGCGCTAGCCCGCCTCCAGTCACCCGTCATTGCTCCTACTGACTCCCGCTTGAATCACAGATCACTGATGAAACTGGAGCTGGTATGCACCGCCTCTCTCATGACTTGACGTTGGATACAGGTTGACTGAACATCTCAAGATATAACGCTCCGCGGCAAATACTGGCCAAACAAGGCTATGGCCACTGCTGCAGTAAGTTCATGCCCAGGCCAGCAGCGACTTGGCCCCGATGCAGGTGCTGACAATGAGCAGAACCCCCCGCTTTATCTACACATTACTAGCACCACCAAAGAAGGCTTGGATGCGGCCGTGGCAAAGGTCAATGAAATGATCCAACAGGAATTGCCTCAGCTGGTTGACGAACGTCGCTTCCGCCGCAGAGATCAGGAGCCGCAGGAGCCCGAGCGTGATCGCGGAGACCGGGGTGGCGACCGTGACCAGGGCGGACGGGTAAGCAGGTGCACTCCATCATTGCGTGGACGCGAACTGAATCCATTGAAATGTAGCGCAAATGGCCCGAGGAGAGGATTGCGATTGATCTGGAACCCGTGTATGGATTCAATCTCCGTGCTCAGATTGTCGGCCACGGCGGCTCGTACGTCAAGCATATCCAGCAAGAGACTGGATGTCGTGTCCAGATCAAGGGCCGCGGATCTGGTTATCTCGAGGGAGCAACAAATCAAGAAAGTGACGAGGATATGTACCTTCACGTGGCGTAAGTACACTCTCCAGGCACCGCGCATCAACAAGCAGGAGCATGCTAAGGGTCCAGGCAGCGGCCCCGACGCCGAGATGGTCGAGAAGGGGAAGTCGCTTTGCGAAGATCTGGTCGCCAACGTCAAGCAGCAATATGAAGAGTTCAAGTCCCGGCCACCGCGCTACAACGATCGCGGTGGCCATCACGGAGGCGATCGCTACCGGGGAGGTAGCGACAGACACCACTATGATCGCGGCCACTCGTCGTATAGTGGCGGCGGCGGCGGCGGCGGCGGCGGCTACGGCTCGGAGCATCATACGTCAACCCACAGCCCTGCCCAGGGAACGGACAGCCCCGGACAAAACGCCGTCGACTACAGTGCTGCGTATGCGCAATACTACGGGGGAGCTGATCCGTACGCGGCGTACGGCGGATATGCCAAGTAGGTTTCTCCCAAGCGAGCAACAGGTTTTGAGCACTCGATGCTAATCGGCCGCGTGTGCAGCTACGTAGCCATGTACCAGCAATACTATGCGCAGTCGCAAGGTCAAGCGGCACCCGCAGCACCAGCGACGTCTGCATCACCGCCCCCGCCTCCTCCTAACGACGCGGCTCCTCCACCGCCACCACCAGCGAGTGCCGCACCGCCCCCGCCTCCTCCATCGGCATCGCCACCTGGTGGCAGCTACAGCGCTGTACGTCACCCTGAGATCCATCGACAAGATGTGAAGTGACTCGAACACTGACTTGTCAATCCAGGTGCCGCCTCCGCCCGGGCTTTAGACGGCCAGGTGGCTGATATCCGCGCAGAAGAAGCGCTCGCGATACAGATTGCGGTGTCAAAAGTTGGAGGGGGTTGCCCATTTTCTTTCGGACCTGCGAGGGATTGATCCACATAATTCTGAGCGTGTCTTTCCGGAGAACGAGTTGTCGCGTGGCAGAGACTGGGAGGAGTCCGGCCTGTCAAACATGGCTTTTCTATTGGTAGTACGTAGTCATTAGGGAATACTAGCAAGCAGAGACGCGGCAGATTCTTTCTTCCTCGGCGAGGCTCCCGTTGACTTGTCCGTGTCTCCGCGCTGTACATATGCTTCATATTAAAAAATCAACGACTTTGAATCTTTGTATATGGAATATCCATCTTTGTCCCGTACCCATTTGTATATGATGAAGTCTCCGATTATGACGTCGCGCATTATCGATAAGCGCAGCTTGCATGCCCCACCACAAGCTTTCCCTTACCACACTGCACCTTATGGTACAACATCGCGACGACCATCTTCCCAGAGGGTGACGACCGAGTCTTGTGCTCGTGCTTGACCGCATCGGCCCTCGATGTAAATCATTCGCAGCCCGTCACCTGCCCGCCGCCCGCCCACAATGAGCCACCAGCGATACCCTTCGCACGACCCTCTCAAGGAACCGCACTATGTCTCCGTCAAAGTCCTCCGGTAAGATATCCCCCCTTGCGCCCCCTTTTGACCGCGACTTGACAGCATCGCCAGCCTGACTGACTGACTGACCGCACGTCGATGACAGCTTATCGCGACCGTCCCTCGTGCCGCAGTACCCGCATGCCGCATCGCCACTGTCGCTGTCGTCCCATAGCATCTCCGCCGAACAAACACCACCACCACCATCACAACCACAATCATCACCGTTGTCTTCGGCTCCGGCCAGTCTCGCGTATACGTGCCCCGCAGTCGTGACGACGCCCTCGTCCAACCCAGATCCGTTCCTGCTTAGCCCCCTGCTCAACCTCCCCGCGTCATTTGGCGCCGCGTACGTCGGCGAGACGTTCTCGTGCACGCTGTGCGTCAACAACGACAGCAACGACGACTACAAGAAGATTCGGGACGTGCGTCTCGCGGCGGAGATGAAGACGCCCGGGTCGTCGGCGGCTGCGGCGCACAAGCTCTCGCTCAAAGGTAGCGCTGCCACTACTACCACGAGTGACGAATTGACATCATCTTCAACGTCCAGCGGTGGTGGTGGTGGTGGTGAGGTTGCCACGGATCTGCTCGCCCGCGGCGACACGGTCCAGAGGATCGTGTCGTTTGATCTCAAGGAGGAGGGAAACCACGTGCTGGCGGTGACGGTGAGCTACTACGAGGCCAGCGAGACAAGCGGGCGGACAAGGACGTTTCGCAAGCTGTACCAGTTCATATGCAAGCCCAGCCTGATTGTGCGCACAAAGGTCGGTCCTCTGCCCGTGCCTCTGGGGACGTACACGGAACACCGCAGCGGCGGGAACAGCAGGAGCAGGAGGAAATGGGTCCTGGAGGCACAGCTCGAAAACTGCGGCGACGACGTCATGCAGCTCGACAAAGTGGTCATGGAGATGGAAAAGGGCCTGGTGTATCAGGACTGCAACTGGGCTGCTGCTGCCGGTGGTGGTGGCAAGGGCCACAACAAAAAGCCGGTTCTGCACCCGGGCGAGGTCGAGCAAATCTGCTTCGTCGTCAGCGCGCGACAGCCACCACACGAGCAGGGCCCAGAAGGCTATGATGGCGACGACAACGATGGCGCTGGCGCTGGTGCTGGCGATGAGAACCTGCCCTTGAGCGCGGATGGAAGAATCATCTTTGGCGTCTTGGGGATCGGGTGGCACGGCGAGATGGGCAACCGGGGCTTCTTGTCAACGGGGAAGCTGGGCGTCAGGGTCACCGCATAGCGTGCCTGGTGATGGCTCTCATCTTTTGAGGCCAACCATTGGGTGTGCACGAAAGGGAAGGCACGTATCGAGCTCAGTGATGGCTCTCATTCTGATCGCTCAGGCCAATCATCGGTGCGCACGAAAGGCACAATCGCATAGGATGCTTGGTGATGGCTCTCATCGCTTAGGCCAATCATTTGATGCGCACGAAAGGGATAACCGCATATCACACCTGGTGATGGCACTCACTCTGATCGCTCAGGCCGCAATTGGATGCGCACGAAGGGGATAACCGCATATCATGCTCGGCGATGGCTCTCACTCTCATCGCTCAGGCCAATCATTGGTGCGCACGAGAGGGACAACCGCATAGCACGCTTGATGTGATGGCCCCCTCTCATATCACTCGGACCAAACATTGGATGCGCACGAAAGGGATCACCGCATAGCATGCTCAGCGATGGCTCTCGTCACCCAGGCCCCTCTATGATGCCCGAACTGTCGAGTTCTTGGTTCACGCGCGATGCGCAAGCCACTCGAAACGGCCACCAGTTGCCTGCATGACGATGAGCTGCCTCGGCAGGCGCCTCTTCTTGTCACGACCCGCACCCCGGTTCATAATGGCCGGCCAAGCACCTCATCTCATCCTCATTGGTATCAGACCATTTGAGCACGCCGGACCGGACCCCCCTCCCCCCCTGGCACGCGAAACGCCAGCAACCCAGGTGCTATAGCTCGCGTGGATGGAGACGGGCCGTGATGCCCACCCCTGGCCCCAAATCGCAAAGCTAGATCTCGCGGTTGGCACTGTGAAGAAGGGGCAGGCACCGATGAGCCGGGGCGCAGTCTCACCACGTTCTCACACCTGATCACGATAGATCAGAAGCGCCGCAGAAAAAAAAAGTTGACTAGACACCTGCATGCATGCTCCGCTGTCATTCGCTCTCGAGATGGAATGCTTCGTCAGCCGCTGTCCCATGCTTTAAGAACACTGGCACATTTCACGGCCAGTCGGCACTGCCAAGGAATATGATGGAAAGTTACGCTTCCTCCCTTTTTCGCGGTTCCCTGTTTTCCAACTTGTGCCAATGAGTTGGTCTGCCAATGAGTCTTTGTCATACGTACGGAGCATCATCCATGGCTGGCGCATCTCCCTAATCAACGCAAGGCGAGACCTCATCGGCCCACAGCAGATACTCGGTATGGCCCGCGGCAATAGCCCGTCGATCAGTGTAAGGACCTCGTCCATTGCCCCCTCCCCCCTTCCTTGGGCCCCGACAGAAATTATATTAATTCTCGCGACCGAGTGAGTGCCCTGTCAAGCCTTCCAATCCTGGTCCTCCGGGGAAGGGTCGATCGACCACTGTGTGAGGCGCGCTGCACAGCGTGTGCCTCGCGCAACGGAAGAAAACAATCAAATAAGCAATGAATAAACTGTGCATCATCTTCAAAAGTACTCGGTTGCCTGCCGTTGGGCACCGGTGCGCTGCAGTCGATCTATTTGACCTTTCCTTCGTTGAACGGAGCACGCACGCATCCCTACTACATAAAGTATTAAGCGTTCATCCATGCGAGCCACATCACGCGCCCCACGGACGATGAGTTTCAGCCTAATGACAGGCTCGCGACCAACTTGGCGTTTCCAGGTGTAGCCTGGTGTCGGGGACCCGCTTTTCAGCGATATCCAGATGATGCCTCTGAACGACTAATTTTCTGGAAAAAAAAAAGACAGAGCGTTCCTAGGTGTGTATCTGCGGGTGCCGATCAGATTAAACATATCGTCATGCTGTTCGAACCCGTGCGCCACAATCAGGAGATGCAGAGTTCATGCCGTCAAGCACAAGCTGCGCATGAACCTGCGGGAACCGGACAGTTCAACTTGGCCTCTCTCAACGCGACACTTTGAACTGCTCGTTGCACAACTTTCCTGCCTAATTCATGAATTGGCTCCTACTGGAAAGACGCTTACCAGAGCAAAGGCTTTACTATTGATTAGTAAAGCTTTACAACATTTCGATGTTGTAATTTTTGGTTGCAGCCGGGTTCTTTGCGTCTGCAGGGTGGTCGTGTTCATGGCCTGCTGCCCTCGCCTGCCGCACAGTCAGTCAGTCTTCTTCTCCTTGACCGCATCAAGTCCATACAAGAAGAAAAACGACCCTTGCCACACCGGCGTCCACAGTTAGCAAGGTAGCACGAAAAGGCGACCAGGGACCAATCCGGGTAACGTGAGAGGACGTCGCGCTTGCTCACGGTCATACGTTATCCTTTCCGGAGACTAATCATGTTCGACCCCAGCATTCCTGATGGTGTACCGGCGGCCACTCACAGGCCGATCTAAATGAATCCGGCATGACGCTGGCGGCACTGCAAGCTGAAAAAAAGTTTCCGATGGCTAGCGGCAAGAGGGGAAAGAAAAAAACGGCATCTCGGCCAACAATGTCGACTGGCTTGGCTCCGAGCTTTGGACCCATCAAGACCGCTCCAACAGGCTCGGTGGTTTTCCCCTCTTCAAGGCGGGTACTCCGCAGCCAGAATGCGAGACTATTTTACATTATTGGTGTACGGTAATAATGTGAAGTCGACTCGAACTTTCTGAATGTTCATCCGGATGCGTACCTATCTAGGTAGTAGGTAGTCTCGGCTTGCATCCACTTCAACGTGGGACATGATCAAGCGCAAGAGGCCTAATTTGACGTGCAACAGATTCGAGTGTACCTTTTTTTCTTCTCTGTATATCGTAGAGGCAAGGAATGCAGTAAAGGTACTTGGCGAGACGTACCGTAAAAATCCCACAATAGCATCGGGAAAAGCACAAAATGGCCCCCCCCCTCTCCTCCCCTCCCCCCCTCCTTCTTCTCATTCGCTCTCCCGCACCTTGCAGGTGGCGTAGCCTGGGTCCTTTTCGCATCCCGTGGGACGCTTGTGGATTGTTTGCATCCCTCGTTTTCGAGACTGCACAAGGTGCAGCGACGAGGTCGCCGTGCGCCCCATCCTGGGCAAGGCCCATCGTATCGCCAACATCATTGACGTGTTCCTGCATCAGGCTGCCGTCGTTGGCTTGCAGCCGCATGACGCCCATTCCGTACGTGCCTTCTTTCCCCCTTCTTGAATATGTTTGTTCAGAAAGGGGCCTAGCTCCCAGTCCCACGCTGTTTCAAAGTTCCTACCCGACTTCTTCGTTTATTCCGCGCTTGGCGCTCGTCATGTGCAAACCGGGTTGAAACATTGGATCATTACCACACTTGAGTAAGACATCTGCATGTCTTGGGTCGGCCGTCCTATTGCGTTTCGTCCCTTGCTTTTTATCGATGCAGAAAATATAGTGATAAGAGAGATGCATGATGACGGACCGCATGGATCCCGTTTGACCCTGATTTGGGTAGATGCATCAAAGCACCGGCACAATCTCACATGCTGGGCTCTGGTGATTCTTTGGTTCGGCGTCATGCGGCGGCCTTGGATTCTTGCAGCTTTGCGGGACTATAAGTTGTACGAAAAGGCCAAAAGCCCAATGGGCGGCACGAGTGCCGCATTTGCTTGTGTCCTCAAATTTACTACGTGATCCCCGCGGCATGACGTGCGAGTGGACAAATGACGGCCTAGGCCAGGCTCGCTCGCTCGCTCGTTCGTGTTAATCATACAATACGAAACAGCCTGGGGCGAGCTGTCGATCGCCCGTCTTCTCACCGACGCTTCTTTGAATCCGAGCTCGCAGTAAGGTTAGTGTTGATATGAACAGGGATAGACAAACTCGCTTGCAACGTGCACCGTTGAAGTCTCTTCCTCGCCTGGGGGCGTCACCGAGCAATGGCAAGCTAGCGCCTTGTGGCGCTTGGTTCTCACACCGCGTGCAGACTCATCTAGACTTGTTGCGAGGTGACGAAAACTCGGGAAACAGACGTGGTGAATATGGGGGCGGGCAAGCTGGTGGCACATGCCTTATTGCCTGAGCAAGCGCCGCGGCCGCGGCCGCGGCCGCCTCCTCCCCTCTCTCCCCCTGGGAAACCATCTTGGACCCGTGTCGCTGCTGGCCGACGGGGTCTGGCGGTGGAGAAATGGAGGAGACCGGGATTGACAGGTTCACGGTGGCTGCATTAGCGGAGTATGCCACAGATGGACTTCTTTTTGGGACGACGGTCCAATAAGCCAAGGGGTTGACGGCTTAGCCACTTGGGATTGGCGCACCGTGGCGCTTCTGCTGGCGTCCAGGGGTCGTGCATGGGGGATGCCTGGCGTAGCATCGCATTTTGAACGGGGCTGAGTGAAGGGGATGAAATCTGAACGTTGTCAGTGACAGAGAGAGAGGGAGAGAGGGAAGAGCTTGACCATGCGATGTGAGTGAATGCTGCGACATGTGTACTGTACGTGGTACAGGAGTCAATCAGACTTCGCCCTCCTGACTCGGCTGCTCGGCTGGGAGGTGAGCCTATGTAGAAGGAGGACGGGAGCGAAGGGGGGTGAAGGGAGGCAAGAAGAACACCCAGCATGGAGTACCTTACGGGCTACAACGGAAAAAGAAAGCAGACAGAAGAAATTGCATTTTGCACGTGGCGGAAGGAGCAAATCAGCACCAACCGAAACGAAGGCGCGCGCGCTCGTTGGGGATCCGCGTAGAAATGATGTAAAAGTGGCAGGTCATGAGGTAGACGGAAAGGGCACAGACGCCGATCTGTGCTGTCCTTTTGCCCAGCCATGCCAGGGTCCGCCTTTGTCTCCTTCCAGGAAAGGTGGTCTATCGCAGCATCGGGCGGCTGCCAGGCCCATTGCGTTTGGTCTTGGGCCGACATGGATGGGCGAACGACGCCGTGGCGACGATGGCCAGAATGATAACGGGCTCGCTCCCGGGAGATGAGAGCAGGAGGGCGCGCGCCGACGTGAAAAGCCGCTCGTGCATCGCGCCGCTGTCAAAGACAGCAGGCCCAGGTGTACGTACTTTGATGGGGGGTTTTTATTTACATTTTAATGATTTTTCTTTTTTTGGTATGGTTTGGATTGGGCCTGCCCTTGTTGTCCCTGGTTCGTATTGTATTTGCCGTGGCCCGGTCGCAAGTCGTCACATCAATCAGCTGCGGGCGCGCGAGAAGATGGTATTCTTGCTTTTCCCACCTCCTCACATCCGCCCGCCCGCCTAGATCACCTTCTTACTTTGATTTGTTTTCTGCGTTTCATTCATTCATTTCACCATCTCTGATTTTTATTTTCCAATGCTTGTTTTTTAGCTCCTCTCAGTTCCCTACCCCTCCCCTACCCCCCCTTTTCCATGGTGTGCGCGCGCGTGTGTATTGGTGTGCGTGTGAATGGTGTATGCGTGTGGTGTGTGTGTGTGTGTGTGTGTGTGGTGTGTGTGCGCGTGCCGGTCGGTCAGTCGACAGCGCAGGCGGATAGGCACAACGAGTGAAGAAGTGTACTTAGTATGCATGTTTGCATGTATCGCGTCGTGTGTGTGCTTGTGTGTAGGTGGGTAAAGTAGGTAGGCGTGTCTCGTCGGCGGCGGCGGCGACGTCAGCGAGGCGGCGACTCTATTCCAGGCCACCGTCGTCGACCCAATTGCCCTCTCTCACTCATCTCGTCTGTGCTTTCGGAAGGAAAGCGATTGCCCGGGAAGCTCAACCTCCATCCCATCTAAACTCCCTAAACCTACCTGCCTACCTTACCTTAGTTCCGCCTCGGCCCCCGACGATCGCCAAAGAGGGTCTCTCCCCTCCTCGTAATCCACCAGGCCGAAACGCCGCCCAATATCATACTTTCGGCACTGGAGTCGACCGCGCTGTTCCTGGCCAGCCAGCCAGCACCTCTTGCTGCACGGAAAAGGAGCCAGTCAGTGAACCATCCATTTCCGTTCGTCCCAGGCCGTCAGCGATGCACCTGGTCCGCAGCTGGTACGTGCTCAGCGAACCTTCGTAAAGACCCTCCCAACCCATCCATCCATCCATCCCATCCGTCCGTCTGTCTATCCCTACCTTTGCGCGACGCGGCCGGCCTGCAGCAACCTCTTTTTTTTTTTTTTTCTTGTTCACTTTTTCTCTTCTCTGCCCTTCCCGTTTCCCAACGACCGAGAGCGAGTCCTGCATCAGACCAAACGATAGGACGAGAACTTCTCCCTCCCCGCATAATCAGGAGAACAAGGGTGATCGAGCCCGCAAAAAGTTAACAGGACAGAGGGTAGAGGCTTTCACCACTTCATCTGGCGGCGCGTCCGCCCACCAGCACAATCCGGGCTTGCTGCCCATAAAAAAAAACACATCATTGCAACATCTGGTCAATTGCCACGCTCGTGCTCACAATCGGGCAGCATTGACATGTCATGGACAACTCGTCTACCCCCCTGGCAGATTATTTCTGGATTGCCGGCGTCGAATCCATATCCTACGACGATCCTTCGCCCCCCAACAACTTACCCGTGGATCTGACCATAGTCGAGGATGGCGAGCCCGATGACGGCACCGCGACGACGACGACCGCCACCACCACCATCACCACCACCGCCGGCGCCAACAACACCAATGGCATGACCAACGGCGGCAGCAATGGCAACACCAATGGACACAGGACCGTCACTGCACGGCATTCCCGCCAAAACTCGGCAAATCGACTTTCCAAACTGTCTCTCGACGGCCGCCTATCCATCAACAGCGCTCTAGATGAGCTCGATGGCAATACGCAGAGCAACAGGAGCAGTGCCACGATACGGGCGGTCAAAGCCACCGGTCCAAATGGAAGCCTCACCAACGGAGTGACTTCCGAGTCTCTGGGTCTGGTCGGCCCAGGTCTCATGGGCATGCCCGATTTCGATTTCGACGAGGCTTTGCTCAAGTTCGCCGCCGAACGCGAAAACTTCTTGGAGGACCTCTCCTTCAGTGCAGGGGCCAAGTTGAAGTCACGGCCGCCCATGGTGAATCCACGAACGGAGAGGATCAAGGCAGAAGGCGGCGTCCCCAGTGGAAGAATGAGTCCGCTCAAGAGTTTGAAGGGAAGCATTCGACGCAAGATCAGTTTTAGGGAAATGAACAGCGCGCGCAAAGGACCGACGTCTGTTCGGCCTGGCGCCTCGAGCAGAGCGGGTAAGTCTACACGAGCCACGCTTGGCCCCCCCCCCTCTCTCTTGACCCATCAGCTGTTTCGCGGCGAGCAACAGATATCACTGAACTGACTGGGGCCGGAAATGCAGCGTCTGTTCGTACCACGAAACGACTCAGCAACTACAATTCCGTGATTCCTCCGCCCGAGCCTCTCAACACCGACCCTGACATGCATCCTCTGAAACGACGCTTCGAGCCGGTTCTGCTCGACAGATACCCCCCCCATGGCGCGACGGAGGAGACTGCCAAACGCGGCAGGTTCCCCGACTACGTGCCCATGTTTGCCTTCCCCAACGACATTCAGATTGTCTCGTCCGATGATCGTCCACGGTCCACATGGCACGGCTTCACCATGACAGGCGAGGACAACGCCAAGCTGTACGGAGTCACCATCATCATATGGATCGCTTTGACGGCCGAGAGGGCCGAGGAAGTGGAACACAGGTGCGAACAATGGCGCCAGAACCACATGTCCAACGAGGAACGAGAGCTGGCCGCCAGCCTCGGAGTTCGACTGGCGGGGGAGCGCTCGCACCTCTCCCAGTTGCTCTCAAAACTTCCCACGATACCCTCGGGCTCGCAGGCTCGAGACCGGTTGGAGGACGAGATTAGCACGGTGGAAGAGAAGATTGCCTTGATGACGGATATGCTCAGACCGCTGAGGCATGGCGCGGCATCTAAGATTGAGGGCCTCACCGCTGGCGAGAGTGGTCTGTGGATTCCGCGGGCGTATGGCGTTTTGGGCAGAGACGCGGCCTGTATGGGCTTCTGGAAGGAGTGGCTCCGGTCCATCATCGTGCCCATGACGGACGGCGGCGTGCTTCGGATTCCGCCCAGCTCCCCCAAGGTCGGGCGCTGGCAGCCGTTGGAGCGCTACGTCGTCAACCTGTGTACCGAGGCCTTCAGTCCGCTCGGCTCCAAGACGCAGGTGGAGCTTGGCGTCCGCGAACTACGGCTCTACGCACGCAAGGAGGGCGCCAACGAACTGCCCGGTTCCAGGACCGTTGACCTGTATGCCTTGTTCCGCTGCCTGTCGCTCGAGAATATCGTTGCCCTTTTCGAGTACGCCATGTCAGAGTCTCGCATCATCTTCCTATCATCACACACCAGCATGTTGCATCTGGCATGTCACGCTCTCGTCAACCTGCTCTACCCCCTCAAATGGGCCAGCATCTTCATCCCTGTGCTTCCGGCCAGGTTGATATCGGCCCTCGAAGCTCCCTGTCCCTACATCGTCGGCGTTGAGCGCCGGTACGAACGCATCGACCTGCCGGACGACGACTACGTCCTTGTCGATCTCGACAGAGACACAATCGACGCTACCTCACAACCGCACAGGCTTCCGCGGCAACATCGACGAAAGTTGATGTCGTTGCTGCAGATTGCTGCTCCCCACACCCTTCGGTACGGCGTCACGACGGGTCCGCCACCGTACGCCATCGAATCATTTCCCTACGACTCGTTCTCGTCGGAGAATGGCTCAGTCTTCACGTCGACCGCCGCTCCAGCAACTCTGGGCAGGTGGGCGTCGCAGAACTCTTCGAATTTCGCCGACAAGGACCCTTCGGACCAGGTCCGTCCTCCCGTCTTCAACGCCTTCACGGTGTCGTCGGTGGACAGCGGTAAGTCGGATCGTCCCGGCACGAGCAAGTCGTCCAAGACGAGCCCGCAGTCTTCTGTGTCGCCCGCCTCGCTCACGTTCCCGCCCATGCCCATGACGCCCCTCTCTCGCAGCGATTCGGGCTTCGCTTTGACTGCCACGTTGCGGGAGAAGAGATCGGGGCACTTTGGCGAGGAAAAAGGTCGGCGCAGTTCTTCTTTTGGTCTGGATAAATTCCAACCGATGCACAAGCCGGGCTTGCCTCTCCTCAACGGACATCAACAGAACGCATCCATCTCGGGCTTCTCGGTCAACTCGGAGTCTTCTTTTGGTGGCGGTTATGCACCGTCCACGTATGCGCAGTCGACCCTGGCCGCATCGACCATCATGCCCAACATGCAGATCCAGCCTGTGCGGAACACGGAGACGACTGTCTGGGTGGAGGGTCACTGCTTCAGGTTGAACGCCAAGGATCACTCGTCTACCTGCACTATCTGCGACGATCGTTCGGAAGGCGACGGATTCTACGAGTGCACCTCGTGTAAGACGGTCGCTCACGGCCGCTGTCTCGGTCAGGTGTCCCTCGTATGTCCGGAGGCGTTCCACCCTGACAGAGTTCGAGCGGCGTTCGTGCGATGCCTCGCCAGTCTCCTCTACACGTACCGAAAGCATCTCGGCCGGCCCTCGAAGCAGCAGAGGAGTAACGGGCAGCTGTATGCCTTTGATATGGATGGATTCATTAAGAGTCTCCCGTACGATCAACAGGAATACGCCACCATGATGCGGGACACTCAAGGTAAGCAAGCATTCAATCCTATCTTTGTGGTTTCTCCTCTTTGTGCGCAAAAGCGCCGGCCGCCGGCGCCCAAACCCGAGACTGACACGGCTCTCTCAGCGTTCAACGAGTTTACCCACGACAGGGAAACGACAGCCGCTTCAGATGCCAGTATCCAGCTCTTCGACGAGATCATCATGGCGAAAAAAGCCCGCGGTCGGCCCGGCTTGTCATCCGGTCTGTCTCGCCTCTCTACCATCCGCCAGAGCCACGGCGCCTCTTCCTTTGGACTTGCCCCTCCATCACGCACCACTTCCTCGTCCGTCAAGGCACCGTCCTTCTTGACCGACACTTCCGATCATATCTGGCGCACCGCCTCCGTGCCCTTGCCCAAGGGCAACTTCCCCGGGGAGTATCGCTCCGTCGTCACGCGCATCCCGTCCCGTCTGGACCGGACGCTAATGCGCGAACCTCGAGCTATCCAGGGCGTTCCGAGAATGGAACAGCGTGGCACGAGGGCCTTTGTGCGGAAACAAGTACCCAGCATGCTGGGCACAACGCCTCCCGCATAAGCAAGGCATCTTTACCCTCCCCCCAAAACGATTGGAATGCCTCATCGAAGTCCTTTCCTTCCTCAGTGTATATAACATGTCCAGACTCTTGTCAGGAGGCCGAGTCTCCTTGTTTTTCTTTTTTTTCCTCCACCTCCCCCCCTTTCTGTCTGTACAATATTGCTTCTTGTGTCTTATTTCTTTTGTCATTTTTCTCTCCGTCACGCCTTCCACAGCCACAAATCACCTGTACTGTATTTTTTCTTCTTCTTTCTTCTTCATGATGGGAATTGCCAGATAAAGTAGGAATACAAAAGAAGCACAAAGGGGAAAAGACCCTCATAGCATGCAAGCAGGCAGGCAGGCAGGCAGGCAGGCAGGCATGGAGCCATAAATAGAACCTTTGGTTGACTGGACCTCCAGGATGGAAAAATTACAAAGAACTCAGTCACTGAGAAAATCACACAGATGTGCGGAGCCTTTCAATATGTGCACATGTTTGTCTCTGCGGCTGACTCAGCGATGCCGATGTTCGGCTGCAAGATTTTTGCAATTGATCTCCTGTCATAAACCTCGTAGCAAGTATTCGCCAAGGACCCCGGATTGTCTTCCGTGAGCCGCAGGCATCCACACCTGATCGCGTTTGCCATGCCCTCCATATCCTACAAGCGAAACTTCACAGTGCTCAATTCAGTGGCTCCTTGCCGATAGGTATACCTTGCTGCAAATTATTCCCAAGTCCTGCGAGCTCGCAAGCCATGCACGCCCAAATGAGATCTGCCTCGAGCAGCTCAGTCTGGAAAATCCGGCGATCTCCTGTGGGCTACGCCCTTCTTCTTCCGTTGCGGGTTTGCGTCAGAGGAGCACGCTGTTCCACCCGAACGGCTTGCACTTCAGTGGCGTCAAGATCCTCCCAGCCAATATCCCGCAGCACCTGTCCCAACAAAGACGGATAGCTCAAATGCCCCCTAGGCAGCGTCTTCACGCAGTGATTCTCGATGCCATCCGCTCCTTGAATTTCTTGTAAGCCAGCTATGCCAAATTGTATGTTCGATGTGCGATAAAGAAAACCAAGAATGTAATCATGTTCCGAGTAGACATTCACCAGCCTGCCAGACACGACACTCTTGAGGGTCAACCATACTCGACTTTCTGAGGGCGCAGGGGTCCCGATCATGACCACAGAGTCTACGATCCCAAATTGGCGGCGTTCGGCCAGTACCATAAGACAGGCGTAGATTGCTCGTGCCCCGAGACTGAAGCCTACCAGAGAAACTGGGCGGTCCCCTTGAAACTTTTGTCTCATCAGCGAGTCTGCAAGAATCGCCCCGGCCTTCTCTGCTCGAACCATTCCCACGCTCCAGGGGTTGTCGATAATCTTGCTCACTCGAAGAAGCGGCAAAGGCCAAGTCGAGTCGATCAGGCTTTGGAATACTAGTGATTCTATTAGAGAGCTCACCATGTATGCAAATTATTCGGGCCCGGTACTGACTTGTTCTGGATCTGATCTCTCGACTCGCGGCTCCCCACGCCGTGCTTTTGGTGACTGTCTCCAGCGCGTTTCCCAGATTCCTGAGCGCCATGGTTTCCCAACGGATAGCGTACACCTCAACCTGGCTGTTCAGAAGCTTCCACGGTCTGGCGACGTCGTCGTCCGTGAAGAGACAACCACTGACAACCACTGTCACTCGCAGCCTTCGATCCTCCACGGGCGACGCTCTCGCGTCGGAATATTCGTAGTGTTCTTTATTGCAGAGGCGGATGAAGGCAAAGTCCTGGACTTCGCGCAGGAAATTTTCCAAAGCTTTCGTGAGAGGCTTCGTTGGATTCATGCCAAATAGTGAGCCCATCAGAAGACCGTTTTCAGACATGATACCCAAAAGGCCGGCGGCGGCAATCGTGGTCAGACCCAGGCCACCTTGTGCTGTGCCGATTCCGACGTTCTTTAGCGGCACAGCGAGGTTAGCCGGTAATGATGACCCAGCTGAGCCATTCAGTCCAAGCTTCCATTTTTTCGACGCTTTACCGTCCTCTGGCTTCTTGCTTGCTTCCTCTTGCGGTGTGACTTCGAGCCCTGCTCTAGCCAAACCCTGAGCCAGTCTGTTTTCGTCCAGTTGGTATACTTTGAACGAGAGGTTCAAAGACGACGTGATATTGACAAGCAGAATCCGGGAATTGGCGTTGTATTCTTGAAGTGATAACAGAACGAGCAGAGCAATGTGAAGAAGAAGTTTCCGTCTTTCGACACGTAAATCCCACAGGGTATTTGGAATTGGAGGGCATCTCGCAGCCAGGGTCGGGTCATCGTGTTTTGGCGGAGCACGCGGAGGACCTAGACTGATCAGTCTCACAATGCTGGCAAATGCAAACCGATGAAAGCAATCGAAGCACAACGGAGGATGACAGTACCTTTGGCTAGCGTCGCAGCAACAGTCGAGACAGGTTTGCCGCCATTGCGTCCACCTCTGCCAGCACGGTTTCCTCCGCGACCACGACGTTGTCTTCCACGAGATCCGGAGCTGGCCAAGGATGTGTCGTTGACGTTGATCTCTCCAAGGCGCTGCAACACGTTTGCCTGCCATTTGTTGAAGTGTGCGATGGCCTCCTTCTTCAACTCTCTGAGCTGAGGTGTCATTGCTTCATTCTCCTCTTTTTCAATGATCTGATGGGCCTTTTCGTACATCGTGGCTAATGGCTCTTGAGCATTGGCACGAGGGAAATGAGGCACCGTCAGAATGTTTTCCTTGTTGCTGTCTCTTCTGTGCAGAAGGGGCAAAGACAGCCAATGATGTGTTTCTGTCTGGCCGCATATCGGACGAACAGGCGGCGAATCGAACATCTTGCACATATCTGTGAGCATCCTGTCTGTTATGGCGTGGACAAGGGTGACAAAGTCATTCTTCTCGGCGAGGGAGATGATGCCCGTCAGATCGACCGGCCTGCGCGCTGTGTGCGAGCCGTTTCCTCGGGACCCCCGCCCCATACTGGAGACTCTCTACTTCGCTCGGTTGGACTTGAATTGCCATGAAGGCCAAATCTGGAGCGTCAAGTGAGGCTCTCCTGGGAGCTACACCTGAAGGTGACGGTGACTTGCTGAAGTTGAGTGAGGTGTGAGGTGTGAGGCGTGAATATGCTTATAGAGACTGAACAGCTAACGCGGAGAGGGGAGGGAATTGAGTCAACAAATAGAAGGCACAAGACGGGAAGATGAGAAAGAATGAGCTGCGCTCCCAGAGCCTTAGCTCTTGGCTTCCTGCTTGAGCAAAGCCAGAAAGGCCAAACATGGCGTGATTGAGGAAGGAGCTACTTCGATGTGAGCTTCCGACCCGTCATGGCGATTGGTATCAGCTGGTAACGAGAACCGGGCAGCTGGCACGACAGCTGGCTGCAAGTGTTGGCAACGTGGGAAACGTGTGATGACACCAAGGGCGAGTGGCCACGCATGTTTGGGGCGCATCTCATAGCTTTCACTCTGCCTCAGTGAATAACGCTAGCTGACTGCAAGAATCGCAGACTCATCGTCGACCATCGACGTCATCAGACCCAATACGCCCTCGCCGCCGCTGACTGGTACAGACATACTCGGGGCTGTCTGTGTGTGCCCAAAGTCCCAACCAACCGCATCAAGCAGTACTTCGTTCTCGTTTCAGCAATCGCTGAGCACAAGTGCGTCCAGTTTGCCCGCATGTGCGGCTGCGAATACTCAAGGTCGCGGCAACGGGAAACTCAGCCTTGACAGGACTGCTCGCTGCCGTCTAGACTATTGCCGATGCGCATCTGAAGCCCTGGTCGTCTCTGTATCGCATAGGGGTTGATTTTTTTCTCTCGCGCGGTGGCTCTCGATCTACCCGTTTGGTATCCTTCCCAGCGAGTCACACAAGGGCCACACAGGACAGATGATCAATTTAGGCCAGAGATTAATCTCTGCCGGCAATCAGTGCTACGTGCGAGACGAACAAACAGTGGCTCTAGCCGTCTTGTGATTCAGGCGCCCTGGCCACCCGGTGCGCGTCCGGCTGATGTTCTCTTCGCCGCAAACAGCCACGGCGTGTCAACTGCATCTATCGAGCATCTGATCTCGGCTGACGTGTCATGATCTCGTGGTGCACTGCTTGAGAGCCGCGCGGAGAGATTGGCAAATCTAGCGAGCATGGAACGAGCCGTTTGACCGCGCAAGGCAACACAAGGGCCATCGTGTTTTACCTGCACGTTTGACACAGGTCATCCCACCATCTTGTGGTATCTCGTGTGGGCAGCCATGGCGAAGTCCGGAAGGCGATGGCCGCACGTCGGACAAGTCGAGTGGTTCTCGTCTTCATCTTCCCAACCAGACTGCCAACCAGATTCTTCACTGACAAGGCCAGCATCGAAGTTGTTGTCAGCTCCAGGAGCAAGCCTGTAGGGCTGCAGTGTCTCGTCCTGTTTTCTGAACATGACTGAGATGTCCCGTCCCACACCCTGACTCTCGTCCGCGGCACAGGCCACCATGTTTGCCACACAGACGTTGATCAGTTGCAGATTCCATTTCTGTCCGTGATCCTCGTGAAGTCGCCTCAGAAGGGGCAGCAGCGTCTCGGCGACGAGCTGCTGTGCCATGCCATCAATGTCTTCGCTGTCATTGAAGACGAATGTTGGCAGCGAACCCGATCTAGAAATGCGGGTAAAGTCTCGGCCTACGCCATGCCCTTGTCGTGCCGGCCAACATCGGACGGAGAGCCTCAACGTTTTTGGCCGGGCAATCCACCTCTGTGCACCCGGGACGCGAGCGTGCGGATCTAGAGCAAGCAAGTCTATCCTCATACGTCGCATGAGCGAACAAGAAAGTTTATGAAGCTCCTCTGTAATCTGCGGAAGCGTGTCGAGGCCTTTGTAGGTGTCTTCTATACTGATTTGGGAAGGAACGTCACTGGCTACTTTGACCTCTGTAGTGTCGACGCCGTGGAGGAGCCCCCAAACTTTTGTACCAATTCCCTTCTCAGCCCCCGGATTGGCAAGCAAAGTCTCCAGGAGCTCGGGTGACATGGTCGGGTGAAAACGAAGGTCCGCTACAGAAAGGGCCGAAGTGAATTGCGACTCTGGTTCGACCCTTTTGCCCAGAACGTGTGACTCGAGCTGTGCAACGGTCTTGGAACCTAGTCCGGGTATTTGTCTGGTCTTGTGTCCGTCTACGAACTGAAACACGTCATCATCATGGATGGCCAGGAGGGTCGTTTGATTACGAGGTTTGTTGCGAGAGCCAACGAGCTTACTCAAGAGCTTGTTGGTGGCGATGCCGCAAGTTGAGGTGTAGCCATATTCGGACTCGAGTTTGCGCCGCAAAAAGTTGGCAAGATGGGAACCAAGCAGCAGCCTCAGATAGACTTTGTTTTCGAGGGGTGCCGTTTCTGGAAGAATGCCTTGGACGCAGCCCGAGATTGAGGTCAGATTGCACGGGAACCCAGTTTCCGGATCCTTCTTGGACAAGTGAAAGAATGAGTCAGCGAGGCAGCCAACGTTGAGTACCTCGATATTGTAATCAATCATGTCGGTTACGTCTGGGGAAACTAGTTAAAAAGGCTATGTCCCGTCGGCGTGGCAGCTTGCTGCTTACGAAGGCACTACTCACCCATGAAGACCTCGTCGAACCCCAAGCGCTCAACCCTGGCATTCCAGGAATAGGAACGCAGGAAATTGAAGAGAATCTTGCTCGTGTCTCGGAAAGGGGTCAGGTCCTCGCCGTCAACGAGCACCAAGTCTTTGCAGACACTGCGCGCTTCGGAGATGAGCATGAGTTTTCTGGCCCCGAGCTTGCGTGCATTGTAGTTGCACGTAGCCAAGATGTTTTTTTGCTTGACGCCGAGGGGCTTGCTTTTGAGGGACGGGTCTTTGTTCTCAAAAACCTGAGCGTAGAAGCAGTCATAATCCTGGGTCGATGAGCCGGGGGCGTCAGAAACATTGGATAGGGGGACCAGGCTGGGGTACGGACAAAATGTAGAATGATGGAAGCGTGCTTATGTTTCGGGATGCGTCTTATCTGATGATGTACGGGGCCCTGCCAGATATGGGCTGCGGCCATTCGTGCTGACGAGAAAGGGGCATCAGAGCACGGATGGGAGGATTCTTATTGTATGTTGTTTGGCACCGGCAGGAAGACGGGATCGAACGCAGCTCAGCACGGCGTCGCAGACACACAAAATACACACACGAGGCTGACAAGAAGGCTCGCTGGCCGGCTCGATGGATGGCGGACTGGCACGCCTGAAGCAGGCACCTTCCGAAGGGGGGTCAGGCACCCATAGCGAGGCCAGCAGTGGGTGCATCGGCCGTCCGCCAGCCAAGGAGCAGCAGCTCTCGGCACGGAGCTACAACAGGTACTACTATATGGCGAAAGGGAGCGAGCCACCAAAATACGAAACAGCGAAAAAAAAGAAATCCATCAGAGGATGAAAAATGAGAAGAATGAACAATGACAAGAAAAGAACAGAAAAAGCAACCAGGGCGCCATGTTTGGTTCGCTGGTTGTATGTACTGTATGTAAGTATGTGCTTCCTGATTGTTTTGCGGGGAGGAGACAGCAGTGCAGCAGCCTCGGCGGCGCCGCTGAAACGCTTGACCCGCAGAAGCGCGCGTTTTGCCTTTTCTCGCTGTGCCTACCGACCATTGTCTCCTATCCCATCAACCCATTGACATCTACGCACGAGCATGTTTTCGCCTGGTTTTTTTTCTCCCCCAGTGGCATGAAACGGTGGCTGCGGACGCTCCCAGAAATCACATTAGTTTCATGCTTTTCTGGAATACAGCCACGAATGAAAGAAGGAAAAAAGTTGGCTGATGGTGATGATGACGACGATGATGATGATGAACGGCCTGAAAATCTCGCATGGATTGGTGGTGGGCCAGCATAATTAGCTGACGAAATTTTTTTTATTTGGTGTCTTTTTCTTTGGGCTGACAATGGTCGAAGCTCAATCAGCTGCTTTTCCCGAGCAGGGCTCAGCAAACCGGCTTGGTCAGAAAGAGGCAATCACGGCCGTCTGGCGGCAGATTTATGGGGTAGTGGCCATCACATTGAAAGTCGGCCGTTTTTGTTTCCTTTTTCTTTTCCCCACCCTCCCCTTTCCTTCTCTCCCCGCCAGAATCTGACAGCAGATTGGCAATACTTACTAAGTACCTACCTACCTACCTACCTACCTACCTACAGTAGCCAGCAGCAGCAGCAGCAGCAGCAGCAGGAGCTACACGATACCTTTCCTCACCGAGATTCGGGAACACCGGAAGGAGTTAGGCTCGGTGCACCCCACCCCACTCACGGACGGTACGTACTGCACTGCACGGCACGTACACACATAATCTGGCCCGCTTATCTGCCCAAAAAAAAACCTGCGACGTCATCCACGTCAGAAATTCTCTCCTGTGTACATTACCCCGCCCCGCGCTCTGCAAGCAGACAAGCGAGCAAGCAAGCGAGCAAGCGAGCAGGCAGGCAGGCAAGCAGGCAAGCAAGCAAGCCACTTGTGATAATGGCATTGTCCCCGATGTCGCGAAATAGACGCCTGTCAAAACCCACAACGGGGTCTTGCCGGGGAGCGTGATTGGCGGGGTGTCACCCTGCGCGGACCCCTGCCCCCTGCCCCCTGCCCACCCGCCCGCCAGCCAGCCAAGGGGTCCGGCGCTTACACGGCATCGTGTGCGCCAACCAACGGCCCTCAAGGACATCCCATCGATCCCTTGGAGCCCATGATACAATACAATCATGTACTGGCCCAACAAGGCCCAGATCTGGCCTGTGGCCCACGCCCACGCCCGGTATATGGCCACCGCAGGGTGCAGGGTACATACTGGCGCAGCGGCCTTCTTTCTCTCTTGTCTCTCGCTTTGTCAAACTCGTAAATCTATTTCTAACGGTAAAAACGGCTGTTTTGCATAAAGACAGATAAATGTCATCGTCGCCATCTCGTCGTCGTCGCCATCGTCGTCGTCGTGGCCGCTGATAATTTTGCGTCGCATTGGACTGCAGACAAATTCACACGTTTCAGTGGTGACGTTTTTTTACTTTCTATTTTTTCCTCTTCTCCTCGCTGATCAAACACAACACACCAAACTTAGCAGCTTGGATTGATCGTCCTTGGCGTAGCAGAGAGGACCTGCTTGCTAGCCTTCGCCCTCGTGTTCGGGAGAGGTGGAGGGGGAAAGCCACATCTGGCCAATCTCTCAACTCCTGCATTGCATCCATCCAGCATTTGGAGAGGAGGGAAGGGGCATCATGGCATCGCAATCAGCAGGTCCCAAGCCCCCGAGGCCCCGTCTGTCCCTTCATACCAAGATGGCTTGCGGTCCGCCGTCCAAGGGCCTGCGAGGACAGCCAGTCAACCCCAGTGATCCCACGACCTTCAACACACTGTCCAACATCTACGTCACCGCCATCGAGCGTTGCTCGGCCCTGCAGCCCGAACCCGTCACCGCCATCAACACACTGCGAGACTTCAGTCTTCGGTCTCCAGTCGAGGCACCGGACTCAACAAGGGCCCATGTGCCATCTTTTGCGCCGACGTACCCAGACACACCGCTTTCAGCGCAGAGGTCGTCGTCTCCGCGGCGGCACGTGGACTTTACCTATCCCAGCACCATGACAGCCACGCCGCCGCTGTCTGCAAGCGCCGTCGACGAGCCAGCCAGAATTTTTACCTTTTCATCGGCCGACACAGCGTTGCCGAGAAGTTGCAGGTCGGCGGCCGCCTCGCCCATCATCGACCGAGGGTCGCCCTGCAACCGCACCAGGGCCTCGGTCTCGCCGATTGCAGCTGCGAGAATGTGCCCGTACGCGCACCCCGAGAGCCTCCGCAGCATCCTCAGGAATTCTCCTCTCCCGTCAAGAAGGGCCAAGTCGTCCCCATTGGCCAGACGCAGATCTCTCCACGTCAGCATGAAGCCAGCCAAGAAGGTCGAGTACGACAGCCCGCTGGAGCAAGAGATCATCACATCCACTTACACGAGATCCCACATCGACCTCCTGACGGACGATGGCTCGCCGCTCTCCCCGACCCATACTCGCAGCGGTGCCGAGGTGGGGTTGCAGGAAACGGCAATGGCTTTCACGGCAAACGAGATTCGAGATGGCGGCGGAACGCCCGGCCCCTTTGAGGGCGTGAGGTGCAGACTCGCGGGCCTCTCAGCTGGATCGCCTGTGTCGCCAGGCGTCGGCAGTGGCCACGCGAGCCGGAAGCGCAAGCGGGCGGCAAAGCAGCGCCATTGGGAGTGGACCATTGGGCAAGAGGACGGCATTGACGAAGTCAAGGACGCGTGTGCCGCCTTGCGCGGGGAAGGTGCAAACAAGAGGGCGAAGATGCCAAAACAAAGGGTACTCGGCAATGGGGCACGGTGTCCATCTGTTCCAGTAGATGCAAGGAGTGCTATGGAGGCCGTGAAACCGGCGGAGCGACCTGGAGTGGACGCGCCGATTGAACCCGCAAACGTGGTCGAGGGCGACTCTGACGCCACGGGCACAGGGGGGTGAAGGAGCGATTGGTGGGCGAGTACAGGACGTGGACTTTGATGCGAGGTTTGCCCTTTGAGGCTACTATTGCGTCAGCGTCAATGCATTAGCCACGACACAGAAATAGAACATGACACCCGGCTGCTGGCAGCTACGGTCAATGGTGTCATTGAGGAGATTGCATTCTCGCAGTTCCTCTCGTGGCGGCAGAGAGAGCTTCTCAAATATCGACATGAAGTCACCATCTTGGTGAGGGTAATGTGAATTTGATGGCATTTCTGGCCTATTTCGACGGAACTCCATTTTGGTGCATGTTGCATGACAGTATCTACCATGAACAGCGTGTCAACTAGAGCTTACAGAACGCAAAGTGCATTGTCGTGAGCCAAGAGCTACGGATTCGGCGAAGATGGATGTATCTAGATCATGGCACCGATACCGTGGACTTGGTGCCCTTTGGCGGGCGTCGCCAACACAACGTGGAGACGCCAGGAGCCAAGCCGTCTCTTCGTCTTATAGGGGAAATCGATAAGCACGAGCCACATCGAGCAAAAGATTGGCGTAAGCAGCATTCGCGATACATAGACAGACTAGACTTGGTAGTACTCCTCCGCTTTGAGGAGTTTGGCAGACTCGATACAAGTTCCATCGATTGTGCGCGTGGCGGACGCCCTGCACCAGGCTCGACGGACGCACAGGGACCAAGCCTTGTGTGGCGTGGGCATAGCTGTACCACGGTCGCCGCTCAGATCGAATTGCGTTTGCCCAGTGGGAGGCTCTGCAGACCTGTATTCATTTCCTTCGTTGCGGTCAAAGTCTGGACCGATATTCCAACCACAAGATCTGGCGAGCAGTCAGTGGTCAGTGGACAGTGAGTGTTCGGCTCTTGCCGTTGTGAGCAGGGCACGTGAGTGACGGTCCTTCGAGGGAGGCACCAGTGGTATCAGTCTCATCTCCTTTGTATCTGGTTGGGAGACCGCCAAAAAAAACGAGCTGTCTAGTCGCAATTTTCATCGGAAACGGCCCCGCGGCTCATAGACTCGATTCTCCGTGTCGCAGATAACGTGCCGAGGTCTTGGTCCCTCTCACATGCCAAGTTGTTTGCTCAGTCGCTTGAAGATCTTCTTTGTCCTACCACAAAGGGGGGGGGAGGCATCCTGAGCGCTTCACCTATACCCCAGCACTGCTGCTCAAAAAGTCCGGCCATTGCAGGTCACCGCTCCAATTCCACGGGGTCAGCTCCACACCCATGGCGTGAGCCAGGCCATTGTTCTGATCAAAGACCTCGAGCGCGCCCTCGTAGGCACTGTTGAGCTCGTTCGGGGCTGTATCAGCCTTCTCCGCTGGCGACATACACATGTCGACTGGCTCGACGTCCGGCCGATTCGCTTGCCCATCCATGGTCGCTATTGTTGTCGTCGACATGGCCGGGAACGGTGACGATATCGTCCATGTGTTGGCAGCGGTCAACGCTTGAGCGGACACGGACGGCTGCATGGCTGTCGCTGTCAAGGGAGAAGCCATAAAAACTTCTGGGGGGTGGGAGCTCGTGCGGCTGGCCGCTGTCTTGGTCGATATAACACCAGGCTCTTCAGTGACTTCAAAGTTCCGGAGGACAGCATGTCCAGAAGGTACGTTGCTGTGATCTGCTTGATTACCATCGTTGTTGGTGCCGTCAGCAGCCTGGCTAATCAGTCGCTGCAGGTCTGACAGGATGGTGGCAGCCGCAGGACCCATACAACACTGCTTAATGGCCTGCAGGCAAACCCTGGCGTTTTCCGTGACCGCCTCGCTGGTCAGACCAAACTTGTCTCCTCCCCCGTGAAAGGCGTATTTGAGCATGCGGGCGCATTGGTACGCGCAGAGGGCCAGATCCAGATCAGCAACAGGCCTCGCCCCTAGCTTTTGCATCAGCGCGAAGATGCCGGCCATGGCCAGGGAATGCTCAACACACTGTCGTTGACAATGGGCGAGAAAAGCTGGCTCGAGGCTCTGTAAATTCGATTCCGGCAGAGCCTCTCGAAACCCGGCCATGGTCATTCGATACAGGTCACAGTGACACTGATGCCACCAGATGTGAATCATGACGAAGACACATATTCTGGGCGAATAAGCCCGGAGACGAAGGGAACTTTCTGAGAACTGGAAGGAGGCGGGGAGTCTGCCGGCGAAGTCATCGAGTTGCTTGTGCAGTGCCAAGACAGGTTCCTGCAGACTGGACGTATCGTTGATGGTGCGACTCACGAGAACGTCCTTGGTGAATTCGATAATCTTCTGGCGCAGGTGGAGCACACGTATGTGCAAGGCCAAACTTCCTACGTCCTCCTGATGCTGCGTCAAGGGGCCGTCGCACTCCGGGTTGAGCATCTCTGCCGTTTGCGGTAGATCGAACTCGAAGTTGCGTTCATTGCAAGGCAAGCTGACGAATATCCTGTCAGGCCGCCACAGGGCAAAGTCCCGGTAGCCGGCGGAGATCCCAGTGTCGATGCAGTACAGCGACCACATCAAGCGCCTACGAGACTCCTGTGCAAGAAAACACAGGTTGGGGCTGTTGTGATTCAAACGAAGGGCAGCAGCGAAGCGCGAGGCAATGCTTAGCAGCAGAAAGGCGCTGGGATATCTATTGGAAAGCACTCTATGCTTTATCATGAACACGAGGGCCTGCACTTTGAACGTTGAAGGCCGCGAGTAGTCTGAGAAGATGAGGCTCTCTGCTCGGTCGATGCATTGGTCGCCATATTCGCGCACCCCGCTACCCATGTCAGTCAAGCAGGACGTGATGCCTATCAGGGCGAGCAAAAGAGCCTTGTCAACTTTGCCGGCATTGTACTGTTCCATGAGGGATGCGCGATGCAGGAAAGAGTACATGGGGATATGGTGAACATGACGGAAGAATTGCTCAAGCGTCCGGCTTATGAGTGACTCAAACGTCCCGTCACCTCCAGGGCTGCAGCCAAAACCAATCAGCAAACAGTTTACGTAACCACGATGGAGCGCATAGCCATTCAACTTGGGCTAAAAAGTGAAACTCACACGTCGTAATGAAAGGCACTCGGAGTATTTGTGAGATCGGTCTGGGGAGTGCCCGATTCATCCTGCCCGTCCATTCTGTCCTGATCATCACCATCCAGACTGTGAGGACTTCGGTGTTCACCGCGGTTGTTCCTGCCGAACGGACCCCTGACGCGCTTTCCGGGACGGTAAACACACTCGATCCCCTGCGTCCTGCACCGATCGCAGGCGGGCAAGTGCCCAGAACAGCGAGCCTTGCGACTGTGGCAACTGAGGCATGCCTGCTTCGCCCTCCGACGCGGCAAGGCCATGGACCAAGTGTCGACAACGGCGTCATCGTACGAACATGGGAACCCCAGCCTCTGGCAGTTGGAGCAGACCGGCCGAGAGCCGTTGCAACGGACCTTGCGAAACCGGCAGGTTGAACAAGTCGAAGCAGACTTTCTCGGCCGCGAACCGCCTTGGGCACCCGAGCTTGGACGAGAAGGCGAAGTCTGGTCTTGTGCAGAATGAGAACGGCGGCGCGAGCTGACCTCAGTGCTTTCTTCGGGTGCCGAGCCAGTGACGGTGCCGGGATTCAAATCCATGATGTCCGATAAATAGCGTTCCTGCCAATCCACCACGGCCTCCAGCTCGACAGCTATTGAGACGGTGCGGCCCCAGAGGGACCGGAGACATGAAGAGATTGGGCATGCGCCGCTAGCGCAACGACACCGCGCAAGAGAGAGGGCGAAAGGGTGAAACCAGGCGAGGGGCCAAGCAGAAAGTATTGGGAAGCGGCAAGGACGCGGCAACTTGTCCCAGGGGACAGCAGGGTCAAGATGGAGGCGCGAGGCAATCTGCTTGAACCGCGACGTTGTCGTGCCAGATGCAGCAAATGAGGTAGAGAGCCTGCCAGCTGATCTGCTCTGGCCTGGTCCGATCTGGTCTTGTTCGGAAGGAAGGACCCATTGGTTGCGGTTTCGTTGTGCGTTCAACTCAGTGAGTGACTGGATCGGTGGGGCCCGCCTGGCCCAAAGCACCTTATAGCCGTTGGCAGAAGGAGTTACGTGGTAGCAGGAGGCGACGGGTCGTATCGAGCCCGATGGGGCCACGAGCGATCATCGGCCGCTGCCAGTCCCTCCTCTCCCAGCGTCCGTTCAGCGCTGTCCGTGTTACGGCTGGCTCCGTCATCGAACGTCGCTTGGTGTGTTGCCGAAGGCCCGAATCTCAATCAGGTCGACGCTGCCTAGGTATTTTTTCCAGTTCTTTTCAGAGATCTCCACCGCTCCAAGATTGTCGATGGCCGGGGAGGCGCCAAGCGTCTCGGCGATGGTTTTCTATGTTCTTCTCTCCCAACCCTCCCTCCCCCCTCCCGACCTGCATTCGCGGCATGGCTTGGCCTCTTGGCCGACTGGTCCTGGGGGTCGGACGAGGCGACATGTGTCCGCCCGACGACCCGAGCTAGGGTCTGGTGGCTGCTCCGCCAGGCGGGTGACGTGCGGGCGGGCTGGCGAGCTGGCGGGCTGGCGGGCTGGCGGGCTGACATTGGACAGACAAGGAGCTGTGATTTCTTGTTCTCCCAACCGTCAAGAGGCTGCACACGATCAGAGTTTCAGACACGTCCCTGAAGAATAACTTTTCCAACCCCGCAAGCCACGCTGCGACGACGTTATGACAACCGGATGCCGGCCCGTTGAGCCCCATGGGCAAGCGGCAGCCTGTCGCCCCGCATTTCTGTCAAAATGTCAGAATAGGGCGATTTCGTGCTCGACATCCGATTGCCGCTCCGAGAACCGCCATATTATCAAATTGATGCCATCGGTTGGTAATCTTTCTGACCGTCTCAGGATTCTGCTCCGGCGCTGGCCAGCGTTTGGCGCTGCCGAGCCCATCAATGATGAGGGTACAGCATGTCGCGACCTGTCGCAAGGTTCGACCGTGGGGAAAACGAAGGGAGTCGAAACAGAAAGATCTCATCAACACCGCTTCATTCCGCTCGACTATCTGATGCGATGCACAAAGAGGTATTTACAAAAGAATGACTGTATCCTATCAATACTCGTAGCCCCTTTTGGGAAGCATTTGAGGATAGGCAGCTCTGGATTATCCCTATTTCTCTCTACTGAGCTGCCACTTCGAAGTGCTCACCAAGGATCAGAGAGTCAGGAGACAGGCGCCAGTCTTGTTGATCGACGCCGCTCTCGATGAGCGTCTCTTCCCTCAGCTACTCGAAGTGACCGAGATAGGCTGCGACAAATCTCAGCGGCTAATAGCAAAGGGGCATCCTAATGGCAGGGACTTTTCAGCTTCGTTCTCCCATTTCTTGAGATGTTCGGCGTCAAATGTCTTCTTTGCCACGGGCCCAATTTCTTCGAAACGATATCCCTCAGGGCTGTATCTGGCGCCACCAGCCCCGCCTGGCACGATTCCGCCCCCGATTCGAGTAATCCACGCCTGGGGCCCCCATCTATTACTAAAGGTTGGCTTGACATAGTAAGGGTGAACAAGATACTCCTTCTTGTGGTAGCGCCCGGTTGCGGGATCTCTTTCCGAGAAGGAAACTTTCGGGCAGAAGCGAGGCAATGCAAGATGGCGCAGAACAAAACGTCTTAGACCCAAGACCACTTTTGTCACCAGCCTGGCAGATGCTGATGGACTCTCGAACCTATTCCAGTCTCAGCTCAGGTTCCCGGCAAGTCACGAGCAATTATGCCTTCGCGAATCGCCTCGGCGGACTTACATCATGGCTTCCCTCAAGCGTTCGCCCATAATGACGCCCATCACACTGCGAGCAAATCCCACGAATGGGCTTGGGAGGTAGAACAATAGAAGGGGGGTGAGCTCGTTGGCAGTTTTACAGTTGCTGGCGGCGGGCCTCATGTAATCCTCCTCGTATTGCTGAGCCCACTCGATGATGTCCTTGGCAAATTCGAGGCCGTCTTTCCAGGAGTTCTGCTTGAGGTAGCCAGTGTATTGAATGCTCATTGCGTCACCGATGGACTTCCAAAAAGTAGCCAGCGCGCAAAGCTCCATCTCGGTGATATGACGCCATTCGAGCATCTCGATGAAGCGTACGGGCTCACTGATGAAAAGGGCCAGGGTGTAAAGGAGGTCCTCATTGGAAATCTTACCGGCTTTGATGAAGGGGCTGTGCAAAGAATTCATGCGGCCTATGGCTTGACGCGTCCGTTCCTCGGTCGGGCCGTGAGCCATGAATTCGCCAATGAGCACCTCGGTGTCCTCATAGCGTTTGCTCGCGGTGGCCTTCTCGCTGAACATGCGGGTGTCCACGAGCAGTTTGGATATGGTGGGAATGCCATACGTCTACCTAGTGTCAGCTGCAGCTCAGCGAGAGTCTTGGGCGTCACCTCTTCCGATGCGGAGGTACCTTGAACAGGGCGAACTGCAGTGCCGTCTTGAGAGTATAGGGAAACTCGAGCTGTATCATGTGCTGCACGATGGACTGTGCCTGCACAGTCGTCATGCTAGAGAGAGCTCTTGGATCGGCGAAGCCAAGCTTCCGCTGCATGGTCTCTATGCGTCGCCAGCGGAGCAAGGAGCACAACGCGACATACGACACGGCCAGAGGCAGAAGCCACAGCCAGTGGCATGCAAGGCTCGACAGAAGCTCAAGACCCCAAAGACTCATGTTGGCGAGACCCAAGTTGAACGGATCAGTTGGATGAAAAAGCCTCAATCAGCCTTCCGGGCAGCAAGATGGAATTGTCGCGGTGGCAACGAGAGCAGAAGTCAGGGCAGCCTCAAAGATGTGGTTTGCTGCATCAACGTGGACCATTTCTTTCCGACCAGGCCGGTCCTGATGCTGCGGCAGATGCATATCGCTATGAAAGACGCCACGACGACCGAGGCTGCAGCGGCCGGGGCTGGCGCCAGCTCCAGTTGCAGTGCTGCATCAACATTCAGCGCGGGGACACTGAATGTCCGGACGTCAGCCCAACGGCCGACCCCTGTCGCAACTGTGAGTGATGGTGTCGCTCCGAGGACACGCTTGTCTGTGACGGACGTTGCAGTGCTCGCCCTTAACATTGGTGTCATCACATGCTGTGCCACCTCATCACCAGCGCACAACAAGCTTGACGTGCACGAAGGAACTGCGACACACGACATCACAGCCGTGCCCAGGGTCTTCCGTTTCGTTTCCTTCCGCCGAGGTGGAGCGATCACGGAGCAAACGGCGAAAAGTTCCTAAAAAAACAACAAAAAAAAACAGTAAATGGGCTGTGGCAATGCGCGACTTGTTGAAAGCCCAGCTCGACTCTGGATTTGACTAGGCACACACGCAGCAAAGCGACACGGCACACACAAGGTACATGCGGTATACGATGTCATGTACCTTCGCATGCCTGTCCCAAAGCAATCAGACCATGTTCACTAGGGAGATCATATGACGTCACCGAGACTCGTGAGGCTCTTGGCACTCGGTCGCACTACACGAGGGCATCAAGTTGCCCCAACCCTTCTTATGTAACCCGCCCGCCTCGGCCCCTCGCATCGTGTTGACGAAGCAACGCTGCGACGCGTCTCATTGACTGCCGACGGCAACCTGACCGCCTTCGGCGTTTGCCTTCTCGGCACCGCCTCGAGAGGTGGAGTCTCTGAAATACGAGAAAAAAGCAATTCACAGCCGCACCCAATCGAGGACACGATGCGTTCCCGTCAGGCAATATAATACGATGTCGATCTGGAGCCTTGGCCCAAATTTAGCCGCAGTATATTGGGGCCAGTCCGTCTTCCCCGGTTTTTGTACGGCACGAGGGACGGATGGGAAGATGGATCTGCGATGGCGGCGCAGATTTTTACGGTACCGCGCCAATCATCACCGTCACGTCGGGTGAAGAGCTGATTCGGGTTGAGAGAAGGGCTTTTCTTTTTCCTGGTAACAAGCGGTCCGCGGCTGGATGGCGCGGTGTCATGCTCTTGGATGAGAGAAAAGAACTGCACGATGGGTCGACTTGGTCTGGGTTCACGGAGCCACCAGAAGCTGTCTGATCGTGGCATCTCTTAGCACGAGCGGCAGAAACCTCGAGTTCGACGAGCTGAATGCAAGACAAGATGATCGAGGTGTGCGTGGATCAATCCACAATTCTTCGTATCATTCTGGGCAGCCCCTTCTGATGACCAAACATGGCTACATACGCGTGTCTAGATGAACGAAGTCAGTCAAGTATATAAACCCCCTCACCGTCCAGCATTGCAGATGAATGTTGCATGTTGGGTTTCATTCGACTTTACCGTCATTTCACTTACTCACACTTTGAGATGAAGGCTCCTCTGTTCTCGTCGGCGCTCGTCGGCGCCGTCCTCGCCACCCTTGTGTACGGAGACTGCCCTGCCGCTGGTACGACCGACGGCCAGGGTCGTTACAGCTGCAACCCAGCTCACCAATATCCAAGCGGGCAGACTTGCAAGCCAGTCGACGGCTGCTACTATCTGAGCAAAGACGGTGCTGACGGACCGTCCCATCCTGCGTGCCCTGCCCCTGGATCCCGGGACGACAAGGGTCGCTACAGTTGCAACCCGGCTCACATGTATCCCGGCCAGATCTGCAAGGTTACTGACGGTTGTTACTTTCTGAGCCAGAACGCCACCAGCATCCGAACCTCTGCTCAACCCTCTGCGACGGTGGCGTGTCCCGCTGCAGGCACCACCGACCAAAAGGGTCGATACTCCTGCAACCCGGCCCATCAGTATCCCAACGGTCAGACTTGCGTGAATATCGAGGGCTGCTACTACCTGTGTCAGGGCGGTACCCCCATCACCAACACTCCTTCGCAGACCGCAATCAAAACTTCTGCCGAGCCTTCCGCCACCTCTGCCTGTCCAGCCCCTGGAACGACTGACAGCAAAGGCCGCTACAGTTGCAATCCGGCTCATCAGTATCCCAACGGCCAGACTTGCATGATTATCGAGGGCTGCTACTACCTGTGTCAGGGCGGCGCCCCCATCACCAACACCCCTTTGCAGACTTCGATCAAGACTTCTGCCGAGCCTTCCGCCACCTCTGCCTGTCCAGCTCCTGGGACGACTGACGGCAAAGGCCGCTACAGTTGCAATCCGGCTCATCAGTATCCCAACGGCCAGACTTGCGTGATTATCGAGGGCTGCTACTTTCTATGTCAAGGCGGCGTCCCCATCACCAACACCCCTTCCCCTTCGCAGACTTCGATCAAGACTTCTGCCGAGCCTTCTGCCACCTCTGCCTGTCCAGCTCCTGGGACGACTGACAGCAAAGGCCGCTACAGTTGCAATCCGGCTCATCAGTACCCCAACGGCCAGACGTGCACTAATGTCGAGGGCTGCTATTATCTGTGCCAAAACGGTCTTCCCATCACCACCACTGCTGTTCAAACTGGGAGCAAGGCTTCCGCCCAGCCTTCTGCCACCGCCTGCCCAGCTCCTGGCACGACCGATGGACAGGGCCGCTACAGCTGCAACCCGGCCCACGCCTATCCCAATGGTCAGGCCTGTGTTGCAATGAATGGCTGCTACTATCTCTGCTCGAACGGCACACCTGTCACGACTGCTCCCGCCAAGACCTCTGCCACGGCCGCATGCCCGACCCCAGGTTCGACAGATGACAAAGGTCGCTATAGCTGTAACCCAGCTCACAGGTACCCCGACGGACAAGCGTGCGTGGCCATTGGGGGATGCTTTTACCTGTGCCAGAACGGTACCCCGGTGACAAGGACTTCCGCGCCCTCCTCCACGCCATCGTGCCCTGCCCCAGGGTCGTATGATAGCAAGGGTCGCTACAGCTGCAATCCCGCCCATCGCTATCCCGATGGTCAGTCTTGTGTGGCCACGGATGGCTGCTATTATCTCTGCGCGAATTGCACTCGAGCGACGAACACGACTGCCCCGCCCACCTCAACTCCCACCGCGTGCCCTGCTCCTGGCTCTCTGGACAGCAAGGGCCGGTACAGCTGCAACCCTGCCCACCACTACCCCAATGGTCAGTCCTGCATTGTCATTGACGGCTGCTATTATCTCTGCAACAACGGCGTGCCTGTCACGACTGCTACGACGCAGCCGACTGCAACCCCTGCCGCTTGCCCTGTCCCAGGCACATTGGACAGCAAGGGCCGGTACAGCTGCAATCCAGCCCATCAGTACCCTAACGGCCAGACGTGTGCCGTCATTGATGGCTGCTACTACCTCTGCAAGAACGGAGAGGCCGTCACAAGCAAAGCCGCTCAACCCACATCAACCCCCGGGTCGTGCCCGGCTCCCGGTACCACTGATGGCAAGGGCCGCTACAGCTGCAACCCGGCTCACCAGTACCCCAACGGTCAGACCTGCGTCGTCATCGACGGATGCTATTATCTCTGCCAGAACGGAACGCCTGTGAAGCCCAGCTCCATACAGACCAGCGCTGTCCAACCTACAGCGACACCTGGTTCGTGCCCGGCCCCCGGTACGATTGATAACCAGGGCCGCTACAGCTGCAACCCGGCTCATCAATACCCCGAGGGCCAGTCTTGTATTCCCATCAACGGTTGCTATTATCTCTGCCAGAATGGAACTCCTGTAAAGACCAGCTCTGTACAGACCAAACCCGCTCAAACCAGCGCTGTCCAACCTACATCGACTCCTGGCTCGTGCCCAGCCCCCGGTACGACTGACAGCAAAGGCCGGTACAGCTGCAACCCGGCTCATCAATATCCCAGCGGCCAGACTTGCGTCGTAGTCGACGGCTGCTACTACTTGACCGAAAAGCCAGCCAGCGGCAGCGCTTCGCGCCAGACAGTTCCCGCCATCGTCACTTCTGCTGTGCCTACAAACCCGGCCGTTGTTCCTGGCGGCGAGCCCTCGCGCCCGGCCATCGTCACTTCTGCTGTGCCTACACGCCCGGCCGTTGTTCCTAGCGGCGAGCCCTCGCGCCCGGCCATCGTCACGGCCGGTGCGTCCTCGCTTCGGGCCGCTGGAGCGCTCGCCTGCGTCGTTGCGGGGGCAGTTGCTTTGTTCTGAAGCCTTTGAGTTTCAGGGCATTGACGCGCTGAGACTATTGCAATCATTGTCAATGTGCGATGAAAAGTTGGGGTCTTGTATGTAATGGATCGCCCTCTTTTGTTTTAATGTTGGATCTTTCTGAATTGTCTCTTGTCGCGACACGATGCCCATCTTTAACATGGCCGTCACATGCACGCAAATAATGTATGTAATATAATTGTGGTCAAATAAAACGAGCAGAATACAAGTATATTGTTGGAACCTTTGCAACGACCAGAACATTGTTTCTTGAGGGTATTTGGGCAGCGAACTGTTTGTCTGCGTCATCATGAGTTCCCATTGGACGTTTACCGTAGAGCTTCTCCACGTTTGCTTGCTCGATCGGCTGTTGGCGGGAAAATAAGACGCGGCCCTGAAGACTGCAAGGGCCGGGACCTGTGTACCGCAGTACCGTTGGCTGCAGTGGATGATTGTTTGCGACGACGGACGGACGGAAGGGACACACAGGCACACCCGTCACCGGTCTTTTGCCATCTCTTGGTCTGCTCTTTTAGTGATTTAACCCCGGGCAGATATCGCTACCCGGCGTCTTCGGCTCGGCTCGAGATCTATATAAATCTACATCACACCCTAGTTGCTGCAGATGCCATCTGGATCGCCGAAACAAAAGCCGCCCTTAATTACAGTGGTTTGCGCCTCGGGTGAGGTGCAACGGGCCGACCTACTGTGCGCACTATGCCCACGACGTTGCAAGCATACCATCTAGTAGTTACGTGCATGGTAGTTGCGTTTGGCCAGTAGGCTCCTTGCGAGGAGGATTGGCGTTTGTGCTGTAAGGCAAGACCTCAGCGGCCAGATGCACGGGCAAGAGCGCAGCCATACGGCCTACAAGAAGCGGCCGATTGACCGCCACGTCAATCAAAAACGCAGAAGCCGTGGATTGCCGAGGCGCTTGGCCCAGCTTCGCTGCACCCTCCATATGCGCAGCCCAGCGCTGTCATTTGCCTCCGGCGGCCCTACCGGGGGTCGCCTGCGGCGGGCTGACCTCGCTGCGCTTGCAAACATACCATAGCTCTGTCGGAAGGGAAAAATGCTCGTTCGACGCTGTCAAAACGCCATAATATACGTCAAGTGAAATGTCTGACGTCCAAGTGAAATGCCTAGCATCAAGTGAAATGCGCGCAGCCCTTTTTTTCGAGCCTGATAGTGGAGCATTTCAGACGCGCGCCATGATTGGGTTCCCATAAAAGGCTCGGAAAGCCGATCAACTTGACAGCCATCATTCTTTTTGCCGTATCGTGAGGGGGGCATGGGAGCTGATGGAACATGTAGCAAGGAGAGGAAGGACTGATTCATCGTGACAACCTTGGGCTGGAGCTTCGACCACGTCGCCGCTCTCGATCTTCTCTGGTCGAGCCACCGCCATCACGCCTATCTCCTCTTCGCCGACCATGCTGCTCATCGTGCCGTCGGTCTCGTCCATCGCGGCTGCCATACTTGTCTAAGAAATGTCGTCCTTCATCGTGTCTATCGACGCTTGCTCTGCTGTCTCCGGGGCTGTGTCCATGCCTTCCATCGCTTCGTCTGTCTCCTGGGCTGCGTCCATGTCTCTCACGGCTATGGTGTCTTCGTCCTTCATCACGAGCTCGGTGCCTTTCTCCGCTTCGCTCTCGGTGTCTGTCACGACTGCGGTCCCGGTAATGATGTCGCCTGTGCTCGTCATCGTCATCATGACGCCCTCGTCGGCCTTCGCGGCTCCTGCTTCTGCGCCTGCGCCTCTCTCTTCTGTCCATGTCGTCCCGTCTGCGTGATCGTTCTCTTCTCCTCGGGCTATGATCACGGCTGTGGCCAGAGTCCCGGACGTCCCTGCCCCTTTCACGGAACGGCGGCAGGGGCGGCAGCTCTCCCAAAGCCGAGTTCCCAATCGATCTCTGCTTTCCGACTGCAGTCGAGTTGGCGCCGCTCGTGTTTCCCTGCGGAGGAGGAAGGCCCAGCTCTCGCGCGATGGCTTCTTCTTCAGCTTGCTTGATTTTCCGCAGCTCCTCTTTCTTTTCGCGCGCCGCTCGCTCCTCGCCTGTCTCGATCGAGCTGCCGCCGGGGCCAGCGTCGTCGTCGGCTTTGGCGTACCAGTTGAGATCTCTGCCCTTTTGCCACCTACCAACTGGTGCTTTGAGACTGTGGCCGAGATAGTTTTCGCGGTGTGACGACGCGGCAACCTCGTCCCAGCTGAAGTTGACGCCACCCCGCGATCCGGTCTTTCGCACTGTCTGCAGCAGATCCATACTGGAAGAAGGACAGGCGTAATGGTAGGCGCAGGGTGTGTGTGGTTGATGATTGCGAGCAAGTGTGTAAGGGTCAGAAATGGTGCAGCACACGTTGGGTACAAGATATTGGCCCCCCCGGGGGGGAGACGGGACCCACAGTAGGTTCTCCACGAGCTTGTCACCCATCAACGCGTGCCTGGACCAAAGTAAATTCAATACAGTAAGTATCTTGGAGCCGGGCCTGGAGCTGCCCCGCCATCATAAGGCCGGCAAGGCTTTTTGTTCCCAAATCATCGTCGCGTCTCTTCGGCATGGCCGGTCCAAATGAGCCGCCGCTGGACGAGATCCAATGGCGATCTCCCCAGATCCTCGCCGGCATGGGCGGCCTGCACTCCAACACCATTCTCTTCTACTTTGCCGAGTCGCCCTTCTTCGAGCGCACGTCGAACAACGCCGTCATCATGAGTCAAGCCATGAACAACATGGCCATGTACCACTTCATCCAGACCCGAGAAGTTTTCGAAGGCCGCCTCAAGACCATGTCTGGGCTGGAGTTTATCGTCGGCGAGGAACCCGCCGAGACGGGCCCCGGCATGGGCACCGGCGTCTGGGTGATTCGGAAGCAGACGAGACGGAAGCAGCAGTACCAGGAGGACGATGAGATTACGGTCCATGCCTCTTTTTTCGTCGTGGGGGAAAACATATACATGGCGCCCACACTGGCTGATATCCTCGCGTCGAGAATCGTTAGTTTCTTGCCCTTTCACGATATCAGGTGAGACAAAAGAAGCGAGGATTGCTGACACATCTCAATCACACAGATGACAGTCTCGGCTGCCTTAGGCAAGGCACTACCACCGGCAGAGAGCATTCGAACCTGGCGTCCTTCCATAGGACACGTGTACCAGCCACCAACAAACACCTCCGGCTCGTTTTCCTTCGCTGCTGGCTCTCGAGCCAAAGCGGCGCAAGAATCCACAGAAGGAACTCCCTTACCCGACGGCTCCAACAAGCAACAGCAACAATACCAACAAGCGGGTTCATCGCGCAAGAACGATGAGCCCGAGCTGCAGAGGAGGGCGGAGGAGGCATTTTGGATTCACATGAAGTACGGCGGGGAATACATCAACGAGAACCCCATCACTGGACGGCCAGGCGAGTTCCATCTCTCCTCCACGGGCAGGAAAGCTGTGCCGCTACCCAAAAAGGGGCCCGAAAGTGGCATGGGCGCCATGAACGGCCCGGCGGTGAATTCCAAGACGGACTCGTCGAAAAAGGATGCCAAGGCGCCCAAGACGCCAAAGTCTGCCACCACGCCGAGGATCAAGAGGAAGAAGAGCAAGATGAGCGCGGCGAATACACCGAGTATGTCATAAACCACTGGAGGAAGAGAGGAAGCTGCGCTTGTTGGTCCTTGCGAATGGTTGTGTGACTTCTAAATCTTGCCTGTCTTGTGTTTACCCAATTATTTGATACCCGGAGCCTCGGTGAATGACATGGCCTCAGGGCCCGTTGGTCGGCCTTGCAGACACTCGTATGAGTGAGGCGTGGGCGTGAGCAAGCTCCAGCCTTTTGCAGTCAACACATTGCGTTGTTCATTACAAAATTAAATGTTACATTTCAAGATCCAAGACCCGAGATCTGCCCCAGAGCCTCATGAGGCATTGGACGATCTGACTCTCCGTGTATTCCGCGCTACTTCCTCCTAGCCACGTTGAACAAATCTGACACAGACCAGCCTTTAATCTTGACAAGGGCAATCAGGAAACAAGCGATGAGGGCCTTGGGAAGAATACTGCCAAACAAGCCGCCGACGTCATTGCCATCTCTGTCGAAGGGGACGGTTGTCTTCGCGCCCGTGGCTCTGAGCATGGCCGCGGCTTTTTTGCTCGAGTAGGGTGCATATCGAGCCTTGAGTATCAGCTCCAGGAAGCCTGGCACGTTGACGACGGTGCGGTAATGTGTAAACTCCTTGAAGCCCCAGGGGCCGTGGTAGGCACCCATGCCGGAAGCACCGACACCGCCGAAGGGTGCGTCCTTGACAATCATGTGGAGGATGGCGTCATTGAAGGTGACGCCGCCCGAACTGGTGTTGCTCAAGATTTTTTGCTGCTCAGCCTGAGATTTGGTGAAACCGTAGACGGCCAGAGGATGGTCGTGACGGGCAGTGTAGGCAATGGCCTCGTCAAGCGTGGCGTCGAGAACCGGAAGAATGGGCCCAAACAGCTCCTCCGATAGGAGGGGGTCGGAGGTGTTGACGCCGTCCACCACGGTAGGAGCGAAGAAGCGATTTTCGGAGTTGCGCTCGCCGCCGTAGACAATTTTGCCCTTTGAGCTCTCAAGCAGGTTCTCGAGGCGTTTGAAATGGCGATCGTTGACAATGCGCGTAGCGTAGGGAGGCTCACGGCCCTGGCCAGAGCGAAACTCGTCAAAATACTTGGTCAGGGCCGCGATGAACTTTTGCTTGACGGACGGGTCGACAAAGACGTGGTTAACACCCGTGCAAATCTTTCACGGCGAGGTTTGCCGTTAGTAAAGAGCTCATGGTGCCGACACAAAGGGACCGTGGGGGGAAGCATACTTGACCAGCATTCATAAACTTGACGTTGGCAATTCTCTTGGCTGCGAGGTCAACATCAGCAGAGGGTGTGACTATAGCCGGACCACGCCCTCCGAGTTCTAGCGTCACAGTGGTCAGGTTGGCTGCCGCCTTTGCGTATACGATCTTCCCAATGGCCGTCGAGCCCGTAAAGAAGATGTGATCCCACTTCTTCTCCAATACGTAGTTCATGTCCTTGGGGCCGGCAGTGATGACGCGAATGGCATCCTGGTCGAGGTACTTGGGCACCATCTCGGCAATGAGACGCTCCGACGCCGGGGCCAGCTCACTCGGTTTGAGAATGATGGCACATCCCGCGGAAATGGCGCTGATCATGGGCTCGAACAGTTCCATAAAGGGGTAATTCCAGGCCGAGATGATGAGCGCCACGCCTTTTGGCTCCTTGCGAATGCGGCCGCCGCCTACGAGGTTGAAGGGATCTGTGCGGCGAGGTTTCTCGTCTTTAGCCCATGATTTGACGTTGGCGAGAGCTTCGAGACAGACGCTCTGGACGCCGACCACGTCGACGGGCAGCGTCTCTTGGCGATGCTTGTTGAGATCTGCATTGAGAGCTTGCACCATGCGCTCGAGGTTGTCTTGGAGCATCCACCATGTCTTGCGTAGCTGCTTGATACGCCAGTCGATGGACTTGGTTCTGTTTGATCTGAAGGTCTGGGTCACGATGTTCAAGGCCTGCAAGGTGGGGTATCATTTCCTTGGTCAGCAATCTGCATGATGGTCAGGCACAGTGTCACAGTGGCACATTGCCTGTCTCACCTCATCGACCTCAGCTTCGGCGCTGTACGACATTTTGACGGATGATTCTTCTCTTTTCCGCTTTATGATAGGCACGAAACAGACTGCCTCGCAATCTCGTCACGTTGGCAAGGTCAAGAATCAAGCTTACGGCTCGACGGTTGAGCCGAGCCAACTGCCCACAAGCGGGGGTTCAAAATCCAGGCTGGCAAGAGCTTCAGCAAGCTCGTTCAGCTCTGCTCTCCGCATCTTTGTGCCTCGGCAGTCTTGGTGGCGCGCCGGCAAGATCAGAAAAAGCGTAAGACCGAAGAGGTTAGCGTGTCCGACGCCGTTCCACTCTTTTGCATTGGCGTCTCACATATGTCTTTTTCTTCGGCACGCCTCATCACGCTGAAGCGAAGACGTATGTGGCGCAACTGGCCTGCTCAGAAGGATCTCTATTGCGTTAGGCATGCGCGCCTCGTTTAAGCATCGAGATGAGTGGCATGGCAAGTCGGGGCACAAGATGGGATGACTTGCCAAGAAAGGCGCTCCTCGCCCTCGCCACAAAAAGACAAGACAGAGAAAAAAGGACAGAAAAAAGAGAAGATGCGCTGACGCGTAGACTTGCAGAACGCAGTCCGTACCTGCCTTGACACGTGCCAGGTGTGCAGATGAGAATCGGATAAAGGCGATATTGCATGTACGAATGGACACCCCTCCTTCCCTTTGGCCCGTCTCGATCCACCCGTCCCGGGTGTTGTCGCACTTCGGCGTCTTGTTCCTCCATCGCGGACTCCGTAGATGCTATGCCCATAGCACAGACAACCTATTGTCCAGACCCGTCTGAAGATTCAGAAATATTGAAAAATCCCTATACCGGTACCTGCGGCCGCTCCAAAAAAGCCCCGCTACCCGCCGTTTTGTGTATCGCAGATACAAGACCGGCGCACATAAGGTCTTCCGGAATTGAAGGTGGGGGCGCGACTTTCCATGGCTAACCCGGCCTGGAGGCTTTGTTCCTGGACTCGAGTCAGGAAATGGCTTGTTTCCTGCCGTCAGATCTCGCATTCTCTGGGTATGGAGATTTGTGAATGGCGAGATTTCGCCGTGCTGCGTGCGTTGCATGCATGCATTCATTCGTCCACTCGCTCGCTCGCTCAGCCAGTCACTCACCCGCTCACCACCTGTCATCAGCCTCCGTGGGTTTCATGTCGATCAGGCTTCGGCAGTCGATCATGGCCCGCCGCGGCAGCTGCCTCATTCATTGTGCGTGTGCTCATCGCTTTTTGGAGACATGGCTCTCAGCTTCAGACGCCAATCAAGCCACCTGCGTGAGGTCAGGTCAGGCATCGAGGGAGTCACGTCACCCTGATGGATGATGTATTGACGCAGCTTGCCTATTTCCCCCTTCATCTCCTGTCCCTCTCGCCTCCACGTCCTCGTCTGTCTAGGCAACTTTTCAATCCTCCAAGACAGGGTTACGAGAATCAATGCCACGAGGTCGTTCCTGCGACCCTCACTTCTTCGGCACAGGCGGGCGCTTTTCTTTCTCCTTCGCTGTTTGTAATCAGTCGAGACGTGGGTTCGCGCACGTGCCTAGTCCCGTCGTGCTGGGCTTGTGCTGCACAGTACTACGAAGCGGCATCGCAGGCTTCGTTTGATGAGAAGGGAGCACTGGCCCATCGCGAAACGGCCATAAATCGTCATGCTCTGTGTATGGACTATATCAGATCGTCCAATATTGCCCTTGCACGACATGACCTGGGGGCTCATGCATCCCCGCTCGACTCGGAAGCGCGCTGCAGAGGCACGGAACGGGCTTCCGGTCCCAAGGCCACGGCATGGGGGACCAGACGGAAGAGAAAGCCCTCCCACTCATGCCGGCGGGAGTGGGTGTCCACTCGGACGTCGGTTCCGACGATTTCGATTCTTTCTGCCTTTCTTTTTTCCCTTTATTTCCAGTGTGGCACCACTTTCTGTGGGAACAACAAACTCGCGCGTCCTTCTTGATAAGCAAACAATTACCAAGGCACCGGCCGAACGCTGGTGATTGTATCTCCATATTGACCTGCCTTTGCGCAAGGCTGTGTGCATTCATCTCGAAGCGCGCGAAAAAGCAGAAGTCGGTTCCCGGGGACAAAGACGCAGCGAGCGCATCGCTTCTCTGTAGACCACGTAGTCACTTTCTTCCTCTCCTCTCTTCTTCACGCTCTTCATGATCCCGACACCCCAATCAACCTCCGAATCCCTTTCCCACTCCACTCACCCCTCCTTCCGCTCCCAGAGAAAGGTGAGACTGGTTATGTCCATTGCAGGCAAGACCCCTGCTGTGCATCGCATTCCAGACGCACGTCTTTCTGGGGAGCCGAAGAACGATCATGACTCTCGATCAGGAGGACTTACGCAATGGAGTGGGTCCCCCAGGCATTGCTGGTGTCAAGCCGACTTCATGCATTTACATGGCCCGCCAACCCAACCTGAACCTGGCCATGCAAATGACACTTCAGACCGGCCGCAGCGAGGCATCTTGATTTAGCAACGGCCAAGGCTCGCAGACGAAGCCCGTGGGCCTCGATCCAACCGTCATGGGTTGCCATGCATCATCAATCTCTCCATGCTCGGAGCAGTCTGGGAGGCGGCGGCCTTTTTTCTTATCTCTCCCCTCGCCATCGCCGTCCAAAGTCATTGTATAAATCATCCCGTCTGTCCTCCGTTGCCCGTCACTCTTAATCAAGGCACGACGACCAGTTCATTCCATTCCATTCTTTACCTTGGGTGACTTTTCTCCCAGTCCATTCTCTCATTTCAACTTCAACATGTTCTCGCTCATTACCGCTGCGCTCGTCATCGGGCAGGGCTTGACCGCCAATGCCCTTGCCTGCCGACAGGAGGCTCAGGCTGCTCCTGGTGGCATGATTCGCGAAAACAGAACTCTTGACCAGATCCACGCGGCTGCACTCGAAGAGGGCGGTGGACGTGGAACCGTCGTTCTCTGGCACGGTGGTGACGAGAAGGATCAGATGGACTTCATCAAAAAGGCCTTCGAGACGAGATTCAAGAACATGACGCTCGATCTCACTGTCGATCTGTCCAAGTACCACGACGGCCGCGTCGACCGCCAGTTGGCCGAAAAGAAGGTCACTGTCGACAGTGTCATGCTTCAGACCGTCCATGACTTCCCGCGATGGGCCAAGCAGGGTGCCCTGCTCAACTACGCGCCGCTGGGCTGGGACAAGATCGATCCCGAGTTGAAGGATGCCTCTTCAGCCTACTGGTACGGCCTTGAGTTCTTGTCATGGCACAGCGTGGCAAACACCAAGAAGGCCGGCAACGTTTCCCTCACACGCTTCGCGGACTACATCAAGCCTGAGTTCAAGGACAAGCTGGTCCTGACCTACCCCAACGATGACGACGCGGTTCTGTACGCTTTCGATTTGATGTAAGTTTATTCTCGGCACCCAAAGAGATGGACATCCGGGCGATTCTCCGCCTCCATTCCTCCGCGGCATACTGACATACTATACAGTGTCCAGAAGCTTGGCGTGCAGTGGTTCGAGAAGCTCCTCGCCCAGAAACCGACCTGGGTTCGCGGGACGGCTACGCCCTTGACAATGATGATGAAGGGCGACAACAAGCTCGCCGCCTCTTTCACCACCACCCCTGGAGCCTTTGGCATGAACGGCACCACCTCTGTCTTCCCCGAGGATGCCGACTGGGTCAGCTGGGCGCAACGAGGTGCCATCATGAAGGATGCCCCCCACAAGGAGGGCGCCAAGCTGCTGCACTCTTTCATGCTCGACCCCGAGTTCCAGCGCAGCACCTATGGATGGAGTGTGCGTACCGACGTGAAGCCCGCTAACGGCTTGCCCGACCGAAAGTCTCTGAAGAACACCAACACTCCCCGCTTCAACAAGTGGATGGAGGACCGCGCCAACGTCGAGAGACTCCGATTCTGGTACGAGGACCGCATTGGTGCTGCCCAGGGCAAGAGTCCCCTGGAGGATGGCATCTAAGTCTGCGGTTTTTTTGTCCCCGTTCACTGGCTGTGACGCTTCTTTCCAAAATTGATTTCGTGTACATAAGACTGCCGCTCAAGCGCGACAGTCTTGTTTTTCGCTTTGAGGCACATGTTATTTTTCTTTCACCTCTCGATTTGCGCATAGGCTTCGGCAAGTTAAGAACAATGCGAGACTGAAGCAGTATATGCGCGTAAAGTCAATCACTACCTTACGCATCTGTGACATGATCAAGTCGAGCGTATACAGATTCCGGCCTGGGAAACGGCTTTGGTGACACGATTCTGCCGCTGTATTGGTGAATGACGAGAAAGCGAGACTAAAAGAAATACAAGGCAGAAATGACGCTAGCGTTTGAAGACCTCGCGCTGGTCGGCACTATGCGAATGACATCACCCGCATGATGACAGGCCATTGATTCCCCGAAAATCGCTCGCAAGTCGGCGCAATGCTGCTCGAAACGGAGAACGATTAGCGGATGTGAGATCGCAGAGTGCAGACGATGAGAGTGATCAAAGAGCAGTATCGCGGAGGAAATGCCGAAAAATGTTGGGACGGATGAACTCATCTATCCTCAGCCAAATCAAGCAAGAGGACTTCTCAGGATGCAGCGAGGCAATGCTTCCAGTCTCAGTGGTTTCGGAACAAGGACCGGGTTACTTGTGGAGATGATTGCAACTTCTTTCCGGTCAGAAGTCATACCAGATTGCGGCTTCACTGTCGACGGCTTTGCCTCGTAATGGGCTCCAGGGTAGCCTCACAAAATCGGCGCTGCACAGCAGTTAGGTCGGAATCATTGTGGTAGGTCCAAGGCATCTATCTACTTTATCTACTTAGTATCTAAAGTGCATACTAGGTACTAGCGCTAACAAGCTCGGTCCACCCATCTCCGCCTAGACCCACCAAGACGTTGATGAGCTCCCACAAGAATTCTAACGGAGGCAAGGCACACAGTCAAAACAACGAAAAAAAAAAACATACAACATTGGGGATTCGCTGGTCGTCACCGACCCAACTACTAATCCAGCGCTCGCCAGGTTATCGTGGGAGATCGGACGGGATCCTGATTTTAGCTGGCGGCTGTGGTCGTATGTGCTAGAGGTTCGTGCAGATACTGTAAAAGAAGCATTCTCACAAGAATCCATGTTCACACGAGGCCACGTCTCATCGACTGCCCTGCCCAAGCTGAGGTGTGTACGTGGAAAATCAAATCATGCAGGAATCGCCTCTTCTGTATAGAATGAGAGGCTAAACATGCGCGCGTACATCCTGTCAATCTGTGTTCGAAGGCTGCCGACAATGCACGGACGCAGTCGGGCACTATGTGTAAGGTGGCGGCCCGCGGCGGCACGGCGAAATGAAGAGGGAGGGAGGGCGACTTATTCAGACCAGCTCTGGGGGACAAAAGAGTGGCACTGCGACTTCCAGCCCCCAAGACTGTTATTCTACCTGCATGCCTTACGGCATGTAATATATGCAGCCCGGAGGCTTGGACCCGTATCATACGTCACTCTTGGTTCAGCAGCTTCAGTCTGACCTTGGGCAAGTCCAGGTAGCTGTGCAAACGCCACGTCAGGCGGTTGGCTGCAGACATCGGCAAAGTGAAACGGCAGGAATGACGAGAGACGAGTCTCCCATTGTCCACACATTACAATATCATGAAGCATAAGGCTTGCATCACCGACTCTCGCAGAGCCGCGTCTAACCTCGATGGAGCATTGGCTTGATCTGCCGGGGCTGTGGGTATATGGCGAGCTCAGTTGTCTACATCTCAAGATGCACGCATGATTCGCCGTGTCTCGAGAATTCGCCGAAACGGAACAGACGAGGTGAGGCGAATGGGCAGGCCAGGGTAAGGAGCTGCTGGGGCGAGCTTGGACCTTGGCGAGTTCCATGGGTAAAGCACAGTGTGGAGGGAAGGAGTGAATGGAAGGAAAGAGGGAGAAAAGGAAGCAAGGAAGGAAGCAAGGCAGGAAGGAAGGAAGGCAGGAGGGAAAGGCGAAGGTGGCTGGCAAGCCAGGCTACGCGGGCCGTCGAAGTAGTAAGAAAAAGCACGAAAGAAAGAGACGCTCTCAGTGTTCGCCTTGGCCAGACATGCTTCCTTGATAGTCGTGGGCCGCCCCCGTTTTTTTGTTTGTCTCTCTTTTCCTAACTGCGTAACACGCCGAGATGCATGGACGATGCTCGGCGCCAACCGCCAACCTGCTGCAACCTCGCCAAGCCCCGCGGTCGGTAGGAGGATGTTTCCTCATGGTTGGGGCCACAGGGCGGCCGCTTCCATCTGGATGCCGTTTGCAACGGAATTGCGCCTGCCCATACCGTCATCGTTCATAAATGGGAGGTCGACTCCCTCGCGCCTGGCATCATGCGCGTGGTCTCGCCCTGTCTAATTCCCATTTTCTGGCCGCTTCCTTCCTCCCCCGTGGGGACCGTTCAGGACTGGTCCTCGAGTCGGCCAACACAGCCATACTTCAAGAGATCCCTGGCAATAGACAAAACATCTCTAAGCCTTCTGCCCATTGTCGACGTAAAGGCTCCGACTCTTCTTTTTTGGGGGGAAAACACCGTCTTTATTTTTTTTAAAGAAAAATAAGTCACCCTTAGATCGCAATTCTCGGACGGTTCAGACACATCCTTCTGGCTCCTTATATCACCCGTGCCGACAGTCAAACATGACATTGACATGGTTCGCGGCTATCACAGTCTTGCTCCATGCTGTTCTTGCGGCTACCCCATTTCGCTTATCGCCGCCGGCTTATCGTAAATTTCGGTATAGGAGAGACCAAGACGTGATCAGCACGGTCCCTGAATACAACATCACCATACCCGTGGATCACTTCGACGCCTCGAACACGAACAAGTTCACCAACAGGTATTTCGTCAATGACACGTACTATAAGCCCGGTGGCCCTATTATTCTTTATGATCACGGAGAGGCCACTTTAAGCCCGGCAGCGGTCAACGCGATGCTTGGTGGCAAGGAGGGCAGGTCACTTGCAATGCAAATGGCCCGCGAGCTCCATGGGTTGGTCATTGCGTGGGAGCATCGTTACTATGGCCAAAGCCTGCCGGTGTTCTTGGACGAATCGACTGGTCTACCGGAGCAAGGCGCTTGGGGCTACAGATATTTGTCAGCGGAATTGGCTCTCGAGGATGTGGTCTATTTTGCAAACAACTTCAATCTAACGAATCTCCACCTAAACACTGTCGTTGAAGACACCTCTGGCCTTGATCCGTACAACTCACCGTGGATCTTCGTTGGCGCTTCTTATGCCGGGACCCGGGCAGCATGGTTGAGGGCCAAACATCCTGAGATCATCTATGCGGCATATGCCTCCAGCGCACCTCTGGAATTCCAGGAGGATGGATCATCCTATTTCAACGCCCCCGTGCGATCCATGCCGAAGAGTTGCTCAAATGACATCAAGGCTGCAGTCAAGTATTTCGATGAGACAATGACATCTGGTAAGGAAGAGGATCGCACCAAGCTCAAATCTTTGGTCTTCGACACCCTGAGGCGCCTGGGATTGCCAGCCTCCCAGACGATGTCTGATTTTGATATGTCGTCTGTCCTCGCGCATTTCGTCACCCTTGGCTCTGCATTTCAATATTTCGGACCCGAAGCCACGACGGACAAAATCTGCAAGAGTATGAAGGAATTTGACGTGAAGCGTTTCGAAGAGGAGCAAAACAAAAATCGTGATGACGCTGACAACGTCTATAGAGCTCTTCCCAATGCTGGAGGGGAAATCGCTGTCAATAATAAAAAAAAACGTGGCCTGTATGCCTTTGCAGCATGGATGTCCGCGGTGAGGACACTTGGGGGGGAAGATAGCAATACTGACGAGCTTCGCACCAGTAAAGACGGCGACTACATGAGTTGGGTTTGGCAGGTCGCCTCGGAAATTGGGCTCTTAGCTGGATCAAGCGACGAAGTCACGGTGGTGAGCAGGCTCTACAATGTCACGGCCGTGCGCGACATAGAGATCAGACAAAAAACTTTCGCCCGATGGCCAATGGAACACATTCCGCCAGAAGCCGATTTCATGAAGACCAAGGGTTTAGGGGGTTGGAACATGAGAGCCAGCAACACACTCTTCACAAATGGAGAGATTGATCCGTGGACAGCATTTTCCGTCGCCAGCAAAGAGGTCGGAGCCCCATTCAGGAAAATCGTGCAGACCGTACCCAGGTGCAATCGACCTCCGCCGGGCAGCGATGTGTTTGGCCTCGTTTTCCCGAAGGCTGTGCACGCGGCGGATTTCGAGCCGACCTTTGGCGCGACGAATGTGTATGATGTGAAGCCGTCACAAAGAACTCCCCTGCAGCATGGCCTCGCTCTATTCCTTGAGGCTTGGAAGGTATGGGCGCCTTGCTTCAACGAGAGCCGAGACCTGGTGCGCGATGACGGCGAGCAGAGCAATGCGAATTTGCTGGCGACTCATACTTCGCGAACCGTCACTGCAGCTGTGCTTCTGGGTGTTTTATGTGCTCTTTTATGAAAATGGGCGTTGCCCGCTTGGCAGCGCAGGAAGGCGACGACACAATCTGCCTGTGCACAAGACAGCCCAAAAGCTCAACGCGCAAGCGAGCAAGGCCAACGAATGCAAGCACTCAGTTCTCGAATATACTCACTTCGAGACTCGACGCCGACTGCTTGCTTTATGTTGTTGCAGCGCGTGCTCGATCGGAAGGAGTACACAAGTCTCGTAGGTGAGACTGGGGCAACCTACTTGGGCATTTAGCGGAATGCGAGGGTGTAACTCAAGGTTCTGAGAGAGTCGTCGGTATCTGAAGCGGACTGCGGCCACCGAGCTTCGAAGAAAGCCGCAAGGCTGGCATGATGCATTGGGCTTCAGAGGAGACGAAGTCGAAGGCGAGTACGGCTTGGCGGAGGTGGAGGCAGTTGGAAGGTGTTTATTTCTCATGAGAGTAGTGTTACGAGGCAGAGTTAGAAATTATCCCAGAGGCAGTGAGACGTGAGGACTTTCCTCCCCCTCTTTAGCATCATTGATTGTCCTTGGACCCACGTCTCCCAGGAAAATGATGTCAGAAACACGGCCTCAACATTCAAAAATTGTCCCATTTGAAATCCGTACGGGGGCGTTGGGCGCGAAGACGGCTTCAGATGCGAAGGTCGCGAAATTCTGTAGATGAGCAGGGTCGATATATTGTGGCTGTTGGCGAGGCTGTCCACAACAATTGGCGGCAGAACGTGAACTCCTGCCCGACGATGTGTTTGAACGCACACCACGTGCGCCACACAAAGCCATGCCAACCTGTGCCACGTAGGCACGTCTGAAAACGATCAAAATTGAAATAGCAAGACAGGGCTAAAAGCCGCATGGCGTGAGTACCTGCACAGTGCTGACAATCGAGATACGAACCGATGGGACGGGCATGGACCAACAATCAGGAGACGACGTGCTGTAGCCGGTCCCTCGCTCTGCTGTGACATGGTACTTTGCCTCATCAGTCTGGCTGTGAAGTTTGTCGACGTGACGCGCGCCGGGAGGGGGGGTCTTGCCAGACGCTGTCTGAAAAGCTTTGGCAGAAAAAAGGCCCAAACACAACGTTACCAAACTCACACCTGCCACCCAACACTGCTACACTATACACAGAATCTATTGCTGTACAGTAGAGGCCACGCAGAAAAAGACGCACACGACCCCTGCACACCTATTAGATAATCTACACAACATGCTCCCATGATCATGCGCACCATCTAATCTGAGTCTCGACACATCGTCTCGTCTATAGGATAGGGGAGAAACGCGACAAAGGTTACGTAGGCCAATTTACAGAAAACTATCTCTCCAATGTAGGCCACACGACGTGACAGGACAGGACAAGACAAACACCGAGTACTCCGTGCGCAGGGCGTTCCATAAAAGTTACAAAGATGCCACCGAGTCTAACTCAGCAAGTCGACTTGACCGTCTGGGGTCCGAGCAGTGTAAGGAGGTGGCGGCGGCGGCAGCGGCGAGGGATTGCCGCTCGGTCGAAGGGATCGCAGGGGTTGAATCGCTGGAGCGGCGGCGGCGCTTGTTGTTGTCGCTGGCGTGCCTCCCATCTGTGCGACCTTGGCCATCATCTTGCCCATGTACTGCTGAATAAACGATTCACTGTCGCGTGGGTGATGCAATATCAGTCAGCGTGCTCAAGCCATGCAACAGAAAGAAAACAAAGTAGAAAAGAACAAAAAAAAATGAAAATAAAAATAAAAGAAAAGGATGGAAGAAAAGGCAGCGCGGGAAAACAACTCACGTGTAAAAGCTGTGATTGGCGTCGTGAACGGACACGAGGTTGTGAGCCAGCTCGTGCGCCAGCACAACCCACCACCACGTCGCGGCCTCGGTCTTGCCGGCGGCGGTATGCATCTGGGACGCGTGGAGCTGCAGGAAGAAGCGCACGTTGCAAAAGATGCTCCCGCCCGAGTTGAACGCAATGGTGCCCCCGGCGGCGTCGTAGAACACGTGCAGGACGGAGGGCGACAGGGAATAGACGCTGCCGACGTCGATGAGCAGTCCCGCAAAGGCGTTGATCGAGCCGCTGTTCGCAGACAAGAACTCGGCCATGGTGGCCTGCATGGACTTTGCCACGTAAATCTTGATGTTGTTGGAGGCATACGCGGCAAAGACGACGTTTTGCGCCGGCGTGCTGTCGCAGTAGGTGGCTTGCTCCTTGACCTCGGCGACGTTGGGCTGGGAGAAGACGCTGTCAGAGCCGTACGCGCGCGTCGCGTTGACCGCGTTCAGCAGATTCTGCTGCACGACGGCCGGACTGGTCACCCGGCTGTCGTCCTGCTGCGCGCCGCTGGGTTGCTTCGGGTGGTCGACCGGTGGCGGTCTGGCACTCTCATGATCGCTGCCGAGGCTGTCCAGTCCGAGTCTGCGCGTGAGGTTTGAGAAGAGGCCACCGCCGTTTTGGCTGGACGATTTCGACTTCTGAGGGCCCGAGTTGTCTGGAGAACCCCAGGCGCCGGGCATTGACGGCTTCGAAGGCTCTGGGGTGCGGGCCACCTGACGGGCGGCTTCTGCTGCGCTCGGCATCTCCTCATTCACCTTACCATGGCCAGCCCAGGCCTGCTCATTTTCCCGGATGCGCTCTTGCTCTTCCGCCAGTGCCTTGCGTCGCTCCTCCTCGGCAACACGAGCCTCGGCAGCCTTGGCTCGCAGGATTCGATCAACGTTGTAGCCTCGGGCACGAAGTCCGAGGAGGTCGAGCGTGAGGAAGGGCTCGAAGAAGAGGTAGGCCTGCTGGTTCGGCCGGTTCAGTATCACCTGGCAGACAGCTTGTCCAACCTGATACATGTCAAGGTTGCCACGATCAGTGACGTAGAGAACCCATGCACCTTCTACCAGTGCTCCCGCGGCGGATCGTTTCTCGGTGTGCGACTGCCGATTGCCTCCAAGGTGACGCCGAAGCGCAAGGGAGCGAACCGTCTCCACCCGCATGTTCTTCTCCAGCCATCTCGAATCATGCTTGACAGAGTCTTGTCGAACTTGAGCATACTGGTACAGAAAGATTTTGGACCGCTCCACCACGTGTTTCCGTAACTGCTCGCCCTTTGGACTGGAAGTGATCGCCCCAATGCGCACGTCTTCCTGAACAAGATTGCTCAGTCTCTGGGAGCCAAGTTGCAGATAAAAATTCTCCAAGATGTCCTCCTCGGGGGCACAAATGAGGCTCTCCTTGAACAAGCGGTAGCTTATAATGTCGTCAAGAACAACAATGTGACTCGCCGGAGCCAACTGGTACTGTCTGATGGGTGCCTCCTCCTCCTCCTCCTCGTCTTCCAAGCCAGACGGATCTGCTTTCTTCGCCTGCGCAAGCTCCTTGTACGCCAACAAGCACGGGGCGGTCTTCAATTTCCGCCACAGCTCCTTGTCGCGATGAAGAGTTGCCGACGATTCGGCCAACGACCGGAGGAGGTCCATGTACCTTTCTGGAGTCTGGAGGACGCTGAACAACCGGGCCGGCTCATTGCAAGCCATGTGCGCGACCTCCAACTTCGTAGGTTCGCTCTTGGCACCGCAGTGAAACAAGAACGCATTCGCCTCTTTACCAAAGTCCACAAAGTCGAAGATCTCGCCGTAAACGCTGGATTTTCCCAAGTAGGCCTGTGAGGGGCAGATGCGAGTCGGGCTCGAGCCCGACTTTTGCGCCTCAGTGAGGGTTTCCCTCGTGATTGGGACAATGGCTGCATTGCGAAGCGCCACCAAACTATCGTCACGCACTTCCGAGATGCGGGAAGCAAAGTACCCAAATAGTGCCGAGGCAGAGTGCTTGTCTTTTGGCGGTCTTGCCAGCAACCTGTTCACGCAATCAACCATGGGCGGATCTCTGGCAACCCCGAATTTCTGCGATTTGTCAGCCTCGGCATCCAACAAAAACCCGGAAAATACCATGTGCAGCGCCGCGGGTGCCGTCATCAAAGTTCAAGGCTTCTCTGAGGGCACCAAAGGGCCGATCATCATTGCCATGATCATCGTACGGAGTGGGAGGGACTTACGTTGGCGTGATCGTGGAGATCCTTTCGAAGGATGCTGAATCCTAGAACGGCAGCCCTCTCGTTCGTGAAACATGCCGCGGGCATGACAAGGCGGTCGCTTCCCTGCAATGGCATGAAACACTTCCTGCTGTCACCAAGATTGAATCTGGCATAGCGATTCAACATATGGTTGGTGACGAAATAAGTCATCGCTGCATTTCGAAGATTCTCGTCTGGCGAGCACATCAATTCCACGAGCTCGGGCACAGAAGGACACACCCGCAGGCCAAGACCAGAAACGAACCGGCCCTCAGCACTGCTGGGACGGAAGCTGCCTGGCGGTCCGGGCCACTGGATAATTGGAAGACCCAGACCACGAAGGGCGTCTCTGGGCTCAAACAGCTCAGAGACCTTGTACAGTACCTTCGAGCCTTGAGTTGATGCCAGCCCCTTCGGTCCTGCCTCTGCGGGACAGAACTTGAACTCTTTTAACTTCTTCAGGTCGTCGGATGGGATATCGTTCTGGACCGAGGCGAGATACTTTATCAGCTCCATATGGCTCCATTTCTTCTGATTGCCGTCTCCAGGACTGTCGAGAAGTCGAGTGAAGATTGTCTCCAAGTCAACAGTCTTGCGGACACCGACAGCGACCAGGAACTTTTCCTTGATCTTGTCACAGCCTTGTATGGTCGACAAGTCGTCAAATAACTGAACAGAAGGGAAGAACGAGTCAGGAGGACGTCTCATGCCCATCTTGGTTGGCATGATGGCGTGGGGCTGCAAGAGTGACACGATAGTAGCCCTATTGTTATTTGAGATCGTTTCCCAGTTCTTGGCCAATATCGTCAGTATTTGCACGGAAAACTTGGCAGATCTGGTCATGCTCTCGGCTTCCAAGGCCAAGTTTGTCGTTTCCAACAGATAGCGAAGCCAGGGCAGCATCTCCAATGGTTCCCATCCCAGCGCTCGGAGTTCGGAGACGGTTGGCATGGTCGTGAAGCTGAATGGTATTGTCGTTGGAGGGATGGGCACATTGGCTGGAATGTTGCTCTTGTTCATAAAGTGCCGTATTTCAGAAAGAACAATGATTCCAGTTTCATCGTCTGTGAGAGCAACAGCGGCGTTCAACAGGGCTATGCGGCTTCCAGGATCAAGCTCGCCACTCAAGCTCTTCTCGCCTGCCCACTTGATGAAATTGGTCGTTTGCGTCCTGGTCAAGGCCTTGGCTTCAAACTCTTTCTTGATATCGGCCACCGTGATGTGCAAGACGAGTCCAAAGTCCATCAGTTTCCTGACAAGGGATATTTTCTTCATCTCCTCCGGAATTACAGGGATGCGATCCACGAATCCACGGAGCTCCTCCGACTCCAGGCGAACCTGATCAGTCTGGAGCACACCCTGGGAGGAATAAATTTCAATAGATGCTTTCTTGAAACATGTCCAAAATGCCTGTTCCAATATTTGGCCCACTTGGCTGCTGGGGGTAGAGTCGGCAAAGGAAAACGTCTTGAGGATATGAAGCGCTTCAGGCATGGATTTTGCGATGATGTTCGGGGTTACTGTCTTATTGTCCGCAGTCGTGGAGAGAATCCTGCGACGAAATTCATTCATCTCGTTGGAGAATGACAGCCTCGAAACGATGCCCGCAGCGCGAAGGAGCTCGATGTTCCAGGTGCTGACCCATCTTGCGTTGAGGTCAATCGCCTCTCGCTCCACCGTCGGTATGATTGAGGGAGCTGAGATATGCATGCCTGCGCCAGTCGTCTGCATCGTGGGAAAGCCGATAAAGATGCGGCCGCCGGGTTTCTTATTTGGCAAAACCGAGGCAAATACGTCGGTTGCTTTGTTCAAAGCCGCGTCGGAGTTGGAGTCCTCTGAAGCCCCTGCCTCATCATATGATGCCGTCAGGATGGAAATCTTCGTGGTCTTTGGCGGCGGCTTCTTCGTTGCCCTTTCAAGCTCAGATGCGAAGGAAGACGACACCTTTGTCTGCAAATTTGCCGTCGTCGTGCTGAGAAAGACTGACGCTGAGTTGATTTCGGTGACATCCTTTGCTATTCGAGGCTGAATGTCTTCAGCCTCATTCTGGGCTTTGGTTCGAATACCGGCCTGGGCGGCAGTCGTTTTCAAACGTGCGAAGAATGATTTCAAAGAACCCGACTCGTTGGAAGCTAGAGCGTCTATACTTTTGGAGGTGGCAGCTGTGGGTTTCCAGCCTACTGCACTCATATAGGAGGCATCAATCTGAGTGCTCGTGCGCTCGACTCCGATGACATTCATAAGGCCCTCTCGTGTCCTTGATTCCAAGTCCCTCGGCAAGGGCAGGTCGGCCGGGGGCGATGATTTCTTCTTGAGCGACAGGATTTGGTAATCATCAATCCAGAACTCAATATGCTGCAAAGCAACAAAGGTCAAGCTAGTGGCCAGGAACTGGCTTACGGACAGCAGATTGGGCATCGGCGTGGTGGCATTGCGATAGTCAAGCACGAACGCCGTGTGCCGACTCGCCTTATCGGCAGGAAGTTGCGATTTCTTTGTAAAGAGGGCGTTTCCCTTCCAGTAGAATGCCATTGCCTCGCTTCCCGAGCTGACAAAAGGCTCCTCGCAATCGGCAAACACGCTGTAAAAGCCAACACCGAACGCCCCGATCTTGGTCTCGTCAGGATTCCCCTCGGCTATGCGTTTTAACCTACCCCAGTCGGTCTTCGTGAAGGGCTGTCCGTCATTCTGGACGACAAGGCGGCGAAGCGTATGATTGGAAATGGCATGCTTGAGCAGCTCGGACCGGCTCATCTCCGAGTGGCTCGTTGTGTTTGGCAGGGGAACCTGAACGGAGGGAATGGTCTCCCACTTGACGGTGACGGTAGTTGCCTGCGCATCCGCAGCATTTTGTATCAGCTCCCGTAGCGTTGTCCACTCTCCCGAGTATCTGGCCAGGACCTTGTCGATCAGGGCGCGGGTATCGACCGTGACTGCTTCTTCGTCTTCGCCATCGCGCAGAGCCGCGGCTCGGAGGCTGGCGTAGTCCATGTCGTGGTAGGGCGAGAGACTATATGGCAACTCGTTTCGATAGGTTGAGGAGGAGCATGGTGAGCTTCGAAGTTGGGTTTTGTGTAGACAGGAGGGAGGATATCGTGTCGACAGTCAGTGTCCACGGCGAGAAGAGCAGGTGGCGAAACATTCACTAGGCTGAGACGGTTCGCGTCGGTGTTTATGCAAGTGGCGCGGTAAGAAAGTTTACTGTAGGGGCCGAGCCGAGTCTTTGTTTTTCAAAGAGACTTTTGATCAGCTGCTGGCACATATTCTGAACAAGATGAGCCATTCGCGGCGCCGCTTTAATCAGTACAGCAGGACGCAGACCTGCACGTTGTCTGCTGTGGTGCTGCGTCAAGAGACCCCTGAAAATGACGGCATGGTTCCACCATGGCGAACGGACGGAGCCGGGGTTTGGGGGGTTTCGGGGGGGTTTCCCACTGCACTTTGACAACGTGCAGGCGCTTCGGGTCAGTCAAGCTGATGTGAGGCTTGTTAGCGGCAAGGCGCGAGCGACGACTTTAGGTTTTACTCTACAGAGCCGCGAGAATGGAGCGGAAGAAGCCGCCAATCAGACTCAGTACGCGGCAGAACCCATCCACGACTCTGCGACTTCAGAGACCTGCCCTTGCGGCCGCGAGGACGAGGTTGGAGGAATCGCCGAGACCAAAGAGCTGCTGGAAGCCACACCAAAGGCAGCGCCGCGTGAGATAATTGGCACAGGATAGGGCCCTGCGGAGAATCGATTGATGTCACAAAGACGTGCATACACTTGCAATGCTGTCTGAGGGCACAGGGACTCCGAGGTTGTTCGCGATGAAGGTCCAGCCGCGGACACCTTGTGTCAAGGAAAGTGGTGAAAATTCCAGACCTACCTGCAGCCGTGAGACTTATTCTCGAAGAGTGGATTTTCAAGTTATCAGAGATCGCAGCTAATAGGTTGTGGACTTTTTGTAAGCCCATTGGTCCTGTGACCAATTCCTTAGTTTGTCTTTTCAGATCCAGGAAACGTGCAATCTGTACCAGGACGCCATGAACGATTCAAGACTCTTTTCACGAAGCCTTGAAATAAGTTCCAGGCAGCGTGCGTTCAATGCGCCGTCCTATTGCCGCGACAAGCTGCACCACCCGGCTGGGTCCTGCGCCTCACCGCGCACGTGACCGCCATCCTCCGATCCTCATCCAGCTCTCTACTAGGCCGTCACGACCGAGACCTCATCCCACGAGGGCGCAGCGACAGCGACAAGCCAGCTTCCGCCCACTACTTGCGCAAACTACAGCTCATCCTGCCCCGACACGCACCACAACGATTCGAGGCAAAAGATGGTCCATCGAATCGCTTTCTGGAGCTGCTTCGGTAAGCAAATTCCCCTTCCTCCCCTTCTTCTTCTCAGCTTCCCCACCAAATCACGACAACCATCGTCTCTCGTAAAAGGCAATCGGTTGAGATGGCTCTGCGTGTGGACCGACATGAGGAGCAAAAAAATACAAAGATAGAGAATTGCCTGGCTGACTCGTGGTGCAAGGCCTCGCCGTGCGCTTCTGGCAAGTCGGCATCGAGTTGCGTCCCTTCTTCAACAAGTCCTCGCTGTGGGCATACCCAGCATACGCCCTCGGGGGAGCCAGCTTCGGGTACTGGCTGCAGGGCATCGATGACAAGCAAGCGGCCATGTTGAGAGAGAGAAAGGCCTTCCTGCTGGAGAAGAGGAAGAGGAAGGCGGCCAAGGAGAGTGAGGAGGCATCGGGGGCTGCGGCTGCTTTGCAATGAGGAAGAACTCTGTACAAAAAGGAAAATGGTACAAACTTGCAGCCTGACAACGCTTACTGTTGCACTGCATGGCATGGTCGAGCGCTGTTTCACGAATCGAAAACTTCCTTGCGCTTTCAATATAATCTTTTTTTTTTCTTGTCTATCCTCTGGATTATTTCGCTGTTGTGATCTGAACCAAGCTTATCACAGCTCTTCCAGCTTAGTCAAGATGGTATGCAGAGACAAGGCAGTCACGTCGCCTAGCTCCGTGACGACATCTGAGATGAACTTTGGGTGCGTCGTGTCGAATAACAGCCTGAACTTCTCGTCCGTGCAGCGTTCTGGATCAATCTCGTTGTACGTCAGGGAATCAATCGCGACGCGCTCTGTGAAGTTGATGGCTTCGCTTAGTGTCACAACACGCTTTTGCAGGTCCATTGCCGCGGCAGCAATGTCTGCGGTTCCGGCGCGAGCGTACATGGCTCCATTGCCAAACATGGCCTCGGCGGCCAGAAGCACCATGGTGGCTTCTCGCATGCTGATGCGCAGGACGCCCAAGTCGGCGACATACTTGACGAAGATGCCGGCGGCCGTCAGTGTCTTTGCGTGTTCGATACCTACGCGGTCAAACGAATCGTCGACAAGAATTACACTAAACTCCTTGCCGCTGGACTTGGCGTGCAGCAAGGTTCTCTCGACGAGCTTGTCGTGCGCATAAACCAAAATCACTTCGTCTTCGCCCATCATTTTCACAGCTCTCTCTACGATGACAAAGGCAGCGAGCACGATTCGCTGCCGGATGAATCCGTCGATCGACTGACAGAGCAGTTTCTTGGCATCGATATCAGACAGGTCAATGTCGATCTTGCTGATTTGGAGCTTGAGCCATCTGATTGCGTTGCCCATGGAGAAGCACATCGGCCGGCATTCGGTGAGGTACTCGATTTGCGGCTTTAGCACGTGAGAGGTAAAGTGTCGCGACAAGGTGTTGCCGTGTGGTGTCGTGTACGAATCGATAACCTGAGGAGACGGGACACATCAGCTAGTGAACCCGCAATGGAAGCTGCTGCAATAGATTCAAGTCTCTACCTTTTTGAATGCCAACAGAGTCGACTCCAGCCGCGTGATGCTGTCGCGAATGGAAAAGGTGCTCATGTGCTGTCCCACGACCAAGACGACGGGATGGACATCCTTGTCCGCCTGTGATATTGTGATGCGCTTTGCCATGGACAAGTGGCCGAAGCATTCTGGAATCTTGGATTTCGGGGCCTCTTTGACTACTGGAGGCAAATTCGTCCTCGAGGCTGCTCGATGATGGCTTGGTACAGGAAGCCCACCTGCCTTTGGGTTGTTTGGTTTGCCCTTTGGACCGGCTTTGCCATCACCAGAGGTTCCTTGTGGTCCTGAGGGGGCAGCATGCGGTGCGCTTTGGGTGGATTTTGCCTGAGCTCGTCTCGCCGCCTTTTCTTCCTTGGCCTTTTTCTTCAACTCTGCGTTGGACAGCTTCTTTTCTCCAGCGGCGGCGTTGTTCGAACCAGTTTGTTCTTTTGACGGTGCTTTTACTTGATCTTTGCTCTTTGGGCCATTTGCCGCCTCGCCCGAGCCACCAGCATTGTCCTCCGCCGTCATGGTGACGGACCGTGAAAAGACTCAATCAGATGCTGTAGAGCTGATCGTAAAGCTGTTGGCTAGACTTTGGTGGGACGCGCTGTCCGTGGTTCGAGGGTTTTGAGCCTCGGGTCGGTGCCGAAAATCTCGTGAGACTGCCTGGATGTCGCAGCAAAGCTTGATTATGTCAACCCTGTCGCGTTTACGAGTAAAAGGATATCGTCGGGTATGTTCTTGGAGCGAATTATTTAGGTCAATTAATTTGACGGGTTTGAGTCACCGAGTGAAAGTGGAGGAAGTCAAAATGCCCCGCGCTAAGCTCTGGGCCTCGTCACGGCACAGAAGGTGAACGCGGAATCTTTATATCTCTGTTTTTCTTCACGAATGCTTTTGACTTTTAAATCGTCGGAAGTTTCGTGGTCATCGACATACAGTTGCTCTGAGTAACCGCGCGTCTCTGTCAGGGATACAGTACAGCGCCAGCACCTGATCTATTTTGCTAAAGTCAAGACGCTGCGACGAGCTTCTCGTCGCAACGAGTCTTCCCTGCCTTCATTGAACGCAAACTTCTGACGCACATCTTTCTACGCTTGGTATCTCTAGCATGTGATGGCTCCTGGACAAAACTCCTCCTCTCATCTTGGGCTTGACCCGACCAAGATTTCCTTCTTCACGCCAGCCTTCACGAGACCATCGCAATGAAAGAAAAAGAAGGGTTCCAAAAATTCCCTGCCCGGATAAACCAAACAGGAGCGGTTTGAAGTAGTTTTCAACTAGCAAAATTCCTCTCTCAGCTGATCGCTTCACGGAGAAGGAAAACGCCCGTGCACTTGGATGGAGAAGAAAGGAAAGAAAGCAAATCTAAAAAGGTGGGAGGCGGGACGACATTATATAGCCCAATTTTTCGGTGCGGGCTGGAGCAGTGATTAGATTAGGTAAGGGCTTGCATGCAGGTGACTGACTGACTGCCTGGGCGGATGGAGCTGCTGCTGTGGGCGCTGCTGCCTGGACAACCAGCTGCGAAGCAGGTGCCTGGCAGGGGACCCAACACGCCGTGCAACTGGCTTTTGGCATGCCTGCATCTCGGGACGTGAAGGACATAAGCGAAATCGGTGACTCATCTCTTGTTCACTGGATGGATCTTTCCGGAACATCCTCTCTCTTTCGTCACTGCCTAACTGTATATTCGTGTGGGAGCCCACGTGTCCCACGGCCTTTTCAGTGGCCATGACACTGCGATGGACGTTTTGACGATGGGTATCGGAGCGGCGATGTGCACTCGACAAGGATGAAGAGGGTTAAGGGGCAACAGCAGTGACTGCCTGGCCCTTTCTTGTGCCTGCTCGAGACGGGTGCCGAGGTAGGTATGCACGTGTATCCTACATTGATTCAGGCAACTTCTACCAGCCTCCTAGGTAAGGTAGGAACATTTGGTACATGACATCCCGCCAGCTCGAAGGATTTGGCTCCTTTCGCGACCACCCAGGTTTAATCGCACGGCCCTTAGAAGTTACTTGCTTTGCGATTCCATGATGTGTATATGCAAGGCTTTGATTCGAAGGGCTTAACTCTCTGTAGAGAAGATAGCTGTGCATCTAGCTTCCACGGCTGCGCCAAGCCCGTCATCTATCTACGGGGAGCAAACATCACCATCCAGGAACCCATTTGAAGTCAGTGGAAGGATACCGAGAACTAGTGCAGGCTCCTCACATGGCACCAATAATCATTCACGTTTCAGCATTAGTGTTGCCTTGCGATTGCAATCAGCTGATGAAGGGAGGGCCAGAGAGGCCTCAGAAAGCTCATTAATGTGTAGCCCTGGTCATTCACTGGCTTCATCAGGCGGATGTCACTTTCCGCGCTGCCTGTACCTTCCTAGTTTGAAGCTGCTGCTCAAAGTCGAGCAGATCACCTGCCTCTGCGTCCGCGAGCCCATCCATCACCACCGCCTCTTCGAGCGCCTTGTTCAGAAGCTCAATGGCGATGCCGTCTTGAGGGTTGATAGCCAAGGCCTGGTGCAGCGTGGCCACGGCCTCTTCGGGCCGATTTTGTTCCATCAAGATCAAGCTCTTCGCGCTGAGAATCGCGGCGTCCTTACCGCCGAGTCTGAGCACCTCATCAAAAATGTCCAACGCCTTGTTGAAATGCCCGAGCCGACGATACGCATGGGCGAGGTTCGTCTTGGCTGATAGCCATGCCGAGGGTTCGCTGTCTATCTCCTCGGCAATCTCGAGGGCTGCCGAGAAATACTGCACGGCCTCCTTGTGCTTGTCTTGATGGTATTTCACAATGCCCATCTCGTTCAGAAGTAAAGGATCTGTCTTGCACAGACCGTATGCTGTCTTCAAGAATTCCTCGGCCAGCTCTATGTTATTGAGAGCATGGTTTTGCATGCCAAGGAATATCTGTGGCAGATGAGTACCCATGAAGAGACGGGCCGCTGTGGAATAGGCGGAAATGGCCTGATCATGTTCGCCCTCGGCGGCGAACGTATGAGCAAAGCCTATCCATGCTGGACCGAAATGGGCGTCCATCATGCTGGCCTTGCTGAAGTAGCGCCGTGCCTCGGCAATCTTGTCCGTGGCAAAATAATAGATGCCCACAGCTAACCAGGTGCTTGGCTCCCCTGGATGCGTGTCCGCAAGATCGTGTGCCACGAGAAAGAGGACATTCTTCATCCTGAGCTCAAAGAGGCAAGCCAGGTGTACTGGATATACTGGAAAATTGTATTTGTCCTCCTGCAGTATTGAGTTGGTAATGGCGAGCGCGTCTCGATAGCGGCATTGCGTGTACAGCAGATCGGCTCGAGCCATCTGCAGGTCGGGATTGGAGCTCAGATGATAATGCGTAGACAAGGAGTCGTAAGCCGTCTCGAACGCAGCTGGATTCCGGTATTTGGAAAGCCGTGTAGTGTAGAGCATCTTGGTAAACTCCGCGGCCTCCTGAGAGGAGGGCACATCGTCGGCCACGGTGATGGAGTCAAAGTCTAGGCTCTCAAGAAATTGCCACTCCTCGTCCGGCGAGAGCAGCGAGTTCTTCATGAGCTGCTGAAACGCCTCAAAGCATCGAACATCGATCCGTACGGCGTCTTTGTAGCACTCTTTCGCGCGGTCAAATGCGTTCTGCTTGGCATAGCATATGCCCCGTAGGAAGCACATGGCAGCCTCAAACCGTCGGTTCGCCGAGTCCTCCTCAACCGCCTCGTCATCCCGTCGTCTGTTGTTGCTACTGTGCCGCGACTGGGACTTGCGCTTGTTGCTTCCGCCGTTAGCGATGAGATGCGTGGGGTTGCGTTCCCCGAGAACAGCAAGCGCCTCCTCGAACCGAGACTGCTTGATGAGACAATGACCGGCGAGGTATCTGCACGACGGGTTCCTGGTAATCAGGTCTTGCTTGGCGAGGAAAGCCTGGGCGCGAGTGTAGTTGCCGGTAGCAAAATGTACTTGGGCAAGCCAGAAAGCATCTTGGTCGTCATCTGCGCCGGCAAGACAACGAGAAAAAGAAAAGAAGTTGCGGCTGTCAGCGTCCCGTTTTTGCGAGAAGCGGGAAAGGACAAAGAGTCAACATTACAAACTTGTCAAGGCCAAAAGCTTGTCGCCTATGTAAATGGCTGATTCGTACTGGGCTTTATTCAGGGCATCCTGTCGCCAATCCCTGAGGAACTTTTCCATGGTATTTTGGTGTCCGCATCGGCTAAAGGCCAGGCAGGAAACAGGACACTAGCACGTTCCGAATAGACGTCGTTTTCGCAGAACGTCGCCGAGCAATGTGTTCGAAGGCATGGGCGCTGTCATTTGGGCCAATGGATGTTGTTGTTCAAGGGTTGAATTCATGTCACCATCGGGCCACGCGCCGGCGCGTTGCGAGTGCGTCTGAAAGGAAGAAGGAAAGGGGGGTGGGGGGGGGGCGTGCGAATTGGCAACGGCGGGGCAAATCCAGCATCACACGCCCCCCAATGCAGGTCCGCATCGGCGCAAAACCTCGATGCTTTCACTGCAATCTTGGTTGCCAACTGGTGACGGAGGAGCCTTCTTCAACATCACGCAGCAGTCATGGGCTCGACGGTGCCTGTCAGATCAGCGGCTCTCGCCCGCGACACCAACGAGACCAAGATCCAGCTCGCCATCAATCTAGACGGCGGCGAATTTCCCGCCGATACCGATGCCCGCCTTCTCGAAGCCACCACCGGACACGCCTCCCAGTCCAGCAAATCGCAGATCATCTCGGTCAATACGGGCATCGGCTTTCTCGACCACATGCTCCATGCTCTGGCAAAACACGCCGGATGGAGTTTTGCGATCAAGTGCGAGGGGGATCTTCACAGTGCGTTTCTGCAAGCAAGCAATGCCACGTTTTCTTTCCATCTTGCTTTCTCCGCCTCCTCATCCCCTCCCCCTTGAAGATTCAGCGTCCTTTCTGTTTAATCTAATAGCAACATCTTCCTGCTACAGTCGATGATCATCACACTGCCGAGGACTGCTGCATCGCACTCGGGTACGCCTTTCATCAAGCGCTCGGCAGCCTTGCCGGCGTGGCCCGTTTCGGATACGCATACGCTCCTCTCGACGAGGCCCTGTCGCGTGCCGTCGTCGATCTCTCCAATCGCCCCTACAGCGTCATCGATCTCGGTCTCAAGCGCGAGTGGCTCGGGAAACTGAGCACCGAGATGGTCCCCCATTGCCTGCAGAGCTTCGCACAAGGGGCGCGGGTCACGCTGCACGTGGACTGTCTACGGGGGGAGAATGATCATCACCGGGCAGAGAGTGCTTTCAAGGCTCTGGCGGTGGCGATCAGAATGGCCACAACGCGAGTGAAGGGGAAGGAAGGGGAAGTCCCCAGTACCAAGGGAACCTTGAGTGCATGAGACGACGTTTACTGGCGTGGGGCGCGTACGTCAGTCACTACAAAAGCTGCATCTTGAATGAGGAGGCTCATACGGAGTTTTGCAATCGCGTTTTGAAAAGGGGACGATAGATTGGCGTTCAGAGTCGTCCTTTTTTTTTTTTTTTTTTTTTTAATTTTTGGGGCATACGAGCACATATGTTGGGACAGGAGCATGGCATGCGCAGGACAGATGATATATTTCCGTAGCAATTCGAATGATCCGTGAATGAACCGATTTGCCAGGCACTCGCGAAGGCAATGCCGCGGGCGAGTGAGCTGAACCCGGACGTAACATGTCGCGGGCGTGTGCGTGGCTCGGACGATTTTTTGCAATGCTGAGAAAGTCTGCTTCACCAGGGTCTCCCTGAGCAGCATGGCACCATTCTACGCGCGAAGCGTGACGGAACACGACAGACTCAATGAGAAGACCGATGAACACAGAGTCATCTCTCTCTCAAGCGAGTTCGCATGCGTTGCAATGGCTACTATGAGGAAGGCACTTGCATACTTCCAGTCTAGAGGGACCCGCAGCTTTCCCCGGTCCATCCGCCTTTCCCGTACGGTCATTGCGATTGTATCGCCTGTGATTGGTCACCATGTTATTGAAGCTCACGGCCAGCTCAGCGGAAACTACCACGCGCTATTCCCTCGCTTCGCCAGAGTCTCACCACCCCAAAATCTCATTTGTTTGTTGATCAATTGCATCTCATAACTTAGGTTCCGTCCATCTTTGATGTCAACTTCGCGACCCTTGAAGCCCCGCGCACAATGTCACGATATTTCCCCCACACAGCCTACGCCGAGGACCAGCCCCTCGCATACACCATCCTCACCACGCACGTGCTCACGCGCGGCCTCACGACAGGATCCCTGCTGGGCATCCTGGCCAGCAGCCTCCGCCAAGTCGTGCCGTCGTACCGCCGGCCCGGGCCTGCCCTGCACCGCGTCCTGCTGTCCTCCTCAACAGGTAGTCTTTGGGGACTGGGACTCACGGCCCTGGCCACAGCCGGCCGCATGTATGGCCGCGAGGAGATCGAGTGGAAGGACAGGAGCTGGCGGCTGCTCGAGAACAAAGGCCAGCTCGAGATGGACGACTGGACGTATGTCGGCATGGGCGCTGCGACGATGGCTGCCTTGGGGACAGGACAGGTCCGAATGCTGCGATGGCGGGCCGTCGTGGGCAGCATGGGGTTGGGCGGCGCCTTGGGCATGGTCGGCAGCATGGTATGGAGGATGGGTGTAAATCGGGGACGGTTTCCCGACAAGGGGAGCGATCTCTGACACCGGTGTGGCCGGGCACAGTTCGACGGCGGCTGCCTCTCTGGTATCAAAACGCCTCGAGTCTTGACTCTGTTTGCTTATCATCACAAGACATTAAAAACCTGACCTCATCTCCCGTCTCGGAGTCTACCACTTATGTACAGACACACCCAACGCCTTGCTTTGCATAAAGAGTCTCAACCGCCCCTTACCTGCGTAACAGGTGGTCCATCGATGATCCCAGACACCTTTTACCCCTGTCCCACCTCCCCACGCCTTCAACTGCGGCTGCGTTGGCCGTTCTCTCATAGGTATGGCATGAACAGCATATCGCACTGCGCCAAGTTCATCGGGTTCACAGCCTTCGCAATTGCGTCAATGACCGTCTGATTCGCCGGCAGGTTTCCAGACGGATTGTGGGCGAGACTAGCGGCTCTCTTCACAATGGCATCGCTGTTGACCTGCACGGTGTCACGCAATTGGCTCTCACTGATGCCGTTGCGGTGACTGCTGGTGAGCCAATAAATCATTTCGTCCCGCACAGTCAGCGTGAGAGCGTGTTCCAGTTCCAGCTCCGGCTCCGTCAAGCATCGAGCAATGGCCATGAGCGAACAGCCAAAGATGCCTTCCATGGCAAGCGGCCCCATGAGCACCTGCAGATTTGGTGTGAGCCGGAATGGCACTGGCTCGGGATTATGGAAAAATGGCTTATTATTGCTCATAGACGGCGTAAGCTCAGATCCCCATGTGTTGCCTGAGCCTCGTGCAATATTGATCTTCGAGGGGTATCTGCTCTGCATGTACATAATGTATGTCATGAATGTCAATGCGCCCAGTTGGTACGAGAATTGTCTTCTGAAGAGCCAAAAGTCCGAGAATTGCGGGAAGACCTGTTGGAAGTATTCCAGCACCAAGAAGGACGACACATACTTCTCTTGCACGGCATTGAATACCTCCAGACGTGCCGTCGGAGTAATCTCGGGCTTGGCCTGCTGTGTCATGGCGTTAGCGACCGCTTCGCTGGCCCCGACAGTAAACGATTGTGCGGTACGAACCGAGCCCTTATGCTCCAAAATACCGCGCAGCTTCTCGAGCGTGAACAAGACAGGATCATCTTTGGAAAAGCCCATTCGCCGACAATGGTCCTCGTAAATTGCCTGGAGCGAGACGTACGACGTGTCCTCCTGCACGATTCTAATGTGCGGCGCGAGAGGGACCATCAGAGGCAGCGTGAACTGCAAGTCTCGTCGACGACTCTCTTTTTTCCTGGCGAGTGTCTGATTGAGTTGCCTGAATAGTTGGAGGACCCGTTCCTCGCGCCTGCAATGCCGCGCAGCGGGATGCTGGATTGCCCATGAATGCACGCTGCCATCATGACCTCGCATCTTCAGCCGCCGATACGATGCACTGTACGAGCGGACCAGATCCACGTTGGGAAGAAACCTTTCGATGCGGATGAAGTCTTGGTTCTTGTCCTTGTGCTGCAGATACTGACCGGGGATCTCAACCTCGTCGAATTTCTGATACTTGAACTCGCTAAGGTGAGGCGAGAAGGCCTCCAAAGGTGTGTGGCACAATCGGCGGTCCAGCTTTTCTTCGAATTTGGCGCGCCAGCGACGTAGCTTGTGAATGTACTCGTACATGGTGGGTTTGACTTCAACAAAATCAACCTCGAAGGATTTCTTGATGTGGCTGGGCAGAATGTTTTCCGCAAACCGGATAATGTTTGACTCGGTTGCTGCCGGGAGCTTGACACTTTTTGCGAACGAGACAGGCGTGCGTCCAACGTAGGTGAGAGCATCGTTAAGCAGGGCTACGATCAATCGGTATGCATCCTCGTCCGGCGGACACTTGAAGTGCTTTTGAATCTGGTCCACCATGGTCTCCATGGACAGAGCCAAGAGGGGAAAGGCCGTCTTTAGAACGCTCATGATCTCTTCGGTCGCCTCCCATGGCGCCCTCTTTGAAGGCGAACTCGATGTGGCAGACTGCTCCTGCTTCTGGCCATTGGCACTTGGTGCAGGCGTTGGCGCGTTCGTCGCTGTCGGCGTATTGGCCGCAGCATTCGTGTCGCCACCTTCAGTCTTGATTTGACTCATAGTCTCCCCATCGTGAGCAGTACCGGGACGAGACGCGCTTCCTTCCGACTTGGGTGGCTCGACTTTACTTTGGGCCGGCGACGCGCTCGGTTTGCCGTTGGGGGCATTGGACTGTGCGCGAAGTTGCTGTTGCCTAGCCCTCTCCTTCGCTTCTTGATTCTTCTTGATGACTTCTTGGTTCTTCTTGATAATGTTCATGTCCTCGCGAGCGGTACGGAGCTGGAAGTAAAGCGCCTGAGGATACGACTTTGCGATATTCAACAGAATCTGGAACACTCTTGGCGACTCCCTGTACCCAAGTCCGGCAATGAGCTGAGGAATGAAGGTGATCCAGTACCAGACCGGCGTTTCGCCTTTGAAATCGTCAAAGCCCAGCGCGATTGTGCCCTTAGAGTCGTCCAGACTGAGGAGCCAGAGAATGCGGGCCAGCAATTTGCGAGACTTGGCATTCTTGTAGCTGCCAGCAGCCTGCAGGTACGAGGTTAGCGCCTGTCTCGCGGCGTTGATGTCAGCGGGATCATCCTTGAATTTTCGATCGTTGAAATAGCCCCATTCCGCCCAGGCCTTTGCTGCACCTATGTCGAAGTACAAGGCGGTGCCGTATGATGAGTCTGCTTCTTCCTTCAGACCGAGCTTCTCGAGAAACATGCCCTTGAGTGTGTAGAACTCGGCCTTTTGCTGAGGATTGAAGTAGTTCAGGTTGGTATTATTAATCACATCTAAACCGCTCGACAGTTCCTCAGGATTCTCATAATGGCATTTGGCTTGTTCACGCAATTTGAGGAAAGCTTCCTGAATCTCAATGTTCGGCAGCGTGTAAATGCGGCTCAGTTGACTGATACAGACCTCGGGAAGACTGTGTTTCCTGGCAACATGAGCAAAGCGATTAATGATCCACGCCGTCTCATGATAGCCTCGATAGGCAAATGAGGACGCGCCACCGGCATTCTGCTGACCCTGCTGAGGAAGAAGTTGCAGGTACGTGTTGTTGATGAGACTGAAAATGTGCTGTCGCCACGTCACCAAATCTTGCCATGCAGTAATGTCGTCCCAGACGTTGGGCAACCGGTCACGCCAGGCGGTGAGAAGCAGCTTTAGCTCCCCTGACTTGACATCCAGGTTGGAAGAGGTTGTGTTCGCCAGGCTTTGGCAAATAACGCTGGCATCGTGCAACTCAACCAGCTGTTGAAAAGTTTGCAGAAGGGGAATGTGCGCATTCGTCAAACGGTCCGGGAGTTGATGCCACTTCCTTATAGAAAGCTGAATCGCTTCATCACAGACCCTCGCGAAATCGGTCCCGGCTTCTTGTTGGTTGTGAAACTTGAGCAGAGCCATGAAAGCCTGAAAGAAAGCCCTTCGCGGCGTCGGGGCATCCATGACACCCTTGATGACGTTGTCCAAAGCGTCTCTATGTTGAGCGTCCTGCCACATATCCGTGTTACGCCAGGCACATTCGAGAAGCAGATCCTGCAGGTTCTCGTGTTTGGCAAAATCTTGGAGAATCTCCCACTGCTGCAGTTTCTGGGCGCAAAGGACCCAATGATCTTCCCACAGCATGTATTCGGCTTGCGAAAACGGAATGACGCCCGTCCTGGCCTTGATCTGAGCCGCCTCGTACAATTTCTGTGCCTTGTCCCACATGCCGTTTTGCTCATATGAAAGGCCTGCGTTGGTCTCGACGAACTGACACCGGCGACGCCACGTCCCATAGAACAGGTCATCCTCCTGCAGCGAGGCATACAGATCCACTAGCGCATCCAGATTACTCTCCTTCACCGTTGACGATTCCACTTCCGGCTTGAGAGCTGCGCTCTCAAGTTGGACGAGTGCCGTGTACCACGCGTCGTAAGTCTTTGCTTCAAACTTCAAGACATGAGGTGGCAGCTTACAAGCAGGCCATGCCTTGGCAGCACCCTCGACTAGCGACTGAACGACGTTGGGTCGCTTGTCCATTTGACGGCTGTGGTAATCCTTCGTAAGGAGGGCAACCATTCCGCGTTCAAGATCAGCGCGCTCATCTTTCACAGTCGCTGACCAATACATGGGGAACAGCGTCGTCCAAAGCTGATGCGCCAACTGGCTGTCGGCATGCTGCAATTGCATCAAAGGCTCAATGACATCTCGTACTTTCACATCGCCGAGCTCGGACACGAAGCGCCGGTGATTTGCCATGAGTGCCTCGAACGCATCGTCAGATGCCATGTTTGGATCTCTCGAGTCTTTGTCTTTATGATACAGTTGCCCCAACTGCGACACTGATATGAACCTCAAATCATCCTGGTGGAGATGAATGTTCGTGTTCATCTCAACAGCGCTGAGTAATAGCTGGCATGCTTGAGCGAGCCAATAGGAATCAGCCAGTGTGTCCCAATTTTGGCAAGTCAGAACGTATGACAGTCGAACAGTGGCGGTTCTTGAGAGACTTTTGTCGAAGATAGCCATGAACCGGTTGCGCATTTCCACGTCGGTTGCTCTCGTGCCGATCAGGAATGCATGTTCCATCCGAACCGTAAGCTCAGTGCGCATGACTCTGGGATCGTCGTAGATTCGTATTACTAGTTCCAGGTATTTTGAAAGCATTGTGGCATCTGCTCTGTGTTCGAAGGAAAGCATTTTGTGCAGAACAGCGGTTTTCTCCTTGAGCGTCGGCCATGTGCCCTCAGACCGGAATATCCACCCCTCGACCATATTGAGAATCTCTATGCAAAGCTCAGTGTGCATCGATTTTTCGACGAGCGTGGCGAGGACGCTGAGAAATGGCCGTCTGTTGTCTCCGAGTGTCTCCATACGAAGAGCGACAGTCTGGATTTCTTTGATCATCAACTTGGTCTGGATTTCGAGGTCGTACGCAGACATCTCGCCGGGGTTGGGGGCTCCATCCTGGCCTCTAGCGCTCTGGTTGACAGCCTGGCTCGTCACAGCGTTGTAGTGCTGGACGTGTTCACGTGCGTGTTTGCTCTGCAAGGCTTTCATCAACGAAGGGATATGCTGGTCAATGATGGTAGGCTTCCGGTTTCCGATCGACCAGAGCAGGCTGACGCCGGGTATGTACGAACTACTGTTCATAGCTTCAGTTGCAGCTTGCGACAGGTACGAAACGATCTCTGAAGTCTGCACCTCGGCCTCGCCGTCTGCGTCTGCGTCCTCCATCGGAACATCCTCGGGGACTGCATCCAAGATGCGCCCAATGATGGATTTCAGATCCCGCCCATCGTCATACTTTTTTTCTGCCAGGTGTAAGCAGTCCTGTATCTCTGGATACTCGCACTTGATACATTTCTCAAGAACTTTTTGGATTGGTGCGATGTTTTTGTGAATCCAGTCGTCAGATTTAAAATTAAGAATGATTCGCACGACTTGCAAAGTGTTGATAATGTTGGTCAGGAATTTTTCATCCTGTTTCTCCTTATCTGTTGGATCGGCCATCAGGATAGTCTGGGATTTCTCGCTGCCCAGAATAACGTCTGTCACGTTAGGAAAGAGATCCAAGTCTAGGTCACCCCAATACTGAGGCTGTACGAGGTTATAGAGCAGTTTCATGGCTTTTTTGCAAAGTTCCGTGCTCTGAGGAGGCAAAGGCAATGAGGGGGTTGTGTGTTCCCGTGGTTTCGACGAAGGGAGTTGGTATCGCTCGTTCAATTGAGCAATGAACTCGACAAGATACTTGATCATTTTCTGTCGGGCCATTTGCGGAATCTGATACTCATTCCGCTCCCCAGAGGTAGGCGCCCGCGTTGTGAAAGTAGACATCGGCTGATCGCTGTCTAGTTTTCTCTTCGAATTTGGTGATTCAGATGCGTCGCGAAGTCCCAGGGGGGCGACATTTCTCCCCTCGACTCGCCATTGCTCCCATTGCCATATGAGCCACATCATGTTAAGCGCGAGCTTCTTGCTCTCGTGCGAGGGGTTTGGCGGTGCAGCTATTTTTCTGAGCGAGGAGATGAGCAACATGGCATACTTGTCTCTAGCTTCGAAAAACAGCTCGGGATGTCGGACCAAAAAGTGGAATATGCTGGTCATTTGTTGCACGTTCTGGCCCTCGTCTGCGAGAATGCGGCGAGGAGCAACAGCCCACGCCGTATTGCGTTCGCTAGGTCCGGTGCCGCATCGCTTCGGTAGGACGGGTGCGATGAGTTCCAATGCTTGAGTAACGAGCGCTCTGCCCTCGTTTTGATTTGTCTTCAGAAGCGACAAATATACCTGGCTGACTATTTTGGGCGGAGTCTCGTAATGTGCAATGAAATAGCCAATCACAACATATGCTGCATGCTTGTTGATGATATCTTCAAGACGGATGAATGTCCATCCAAACTTGATGATATCCTTTCTGGCTTCTTGCAGCACTGTGTGGTAGTATTTCACAAGCATCGCAGAGAGCTGCAACACTTCAAAGCGAGTGTGGTCGATGCCGGGCTGTGACTGACCATCCGGAGACATGTCAGGATGCACCTTCCAAACTCTGGTACTGACAGCGTCTATGACTGATCGATCCATCAGTCTCGGTGCCCTGGCCTGCTCTGGTTGGTTCCAATGACGCATCACGTCCATGGCCAAGATAGGATTCGCGATATTGTGGAGCAGAAAGTGTTTTGTTTTGTTCGAGACATTTCGATTCGAATATATTTCAAGGCACCGCAGAAAAGTTAACCTCCAGAACTCAATCGAGTTACTGCTGATGATTTGTTCGTAAATGAAGGAGAACAAAGAGGGCGTAGGCCGGAGATTGTTGCTCGTGACCAACTCGATGAGGCTGAATAGGCCATCGAGGTCCTTTGGGTTCCGCTGCAAGGCCTTGACGAGGACATGCATTAATTGATCCGCTGCCTGATACGCTGGTATACGGAGATTGGCCGTCAGGGTGTATCGATGCAAATGTACTTCCAGGTCTTTGCCGATCATCTTCATCCAGTCAAGTCTTTCCTTCTTATCCATCCACGAGCTCGTGTTCTCGTACTGACTGAGGGCGTAAAGGATGTGGATGGAATTGATAGCGGCAATGAATCTCTGCTCGTTGCCCAGGGTCGCTGATTCATCGTACTTCGCTTTTAAAGAATCCAAGCTGTCAACAGCAGCGTCACGGAGAGGACCGCTGTCTGGATGCTTGAGAGCCTGTGCAAGGAGTCTCCCATATTTGAACTCGTCGAGTTTCCCGAGCAGATATGCCCAGATCTCTTTGGAAAATCTGTTGAAGTAAAGATACATGGGTGGGCGGAAAGGACTCTGAACGGTTCTCCTGAGCTTCTCTTCCAACGTCAAAAAACAGTCTATCAGTCTATCCTTGAATGCCTCTGCAGGAGCAGGAAGGAGGTGGAATATGTTAAAAATAGCACTGATCACCTTCATCTGCGTGTTTTGCTCGAAAAATGTGAATGAAATCTGCTGCCACGCGCTTGGTTCGACTATCGAGTCGATTTGGTCCAGCAGTCGTACACCTATCTCAACTTTGAAGTAGCTGGTGAGCAACTTCAGAAGTCTGGACAAGTTGTCAAGACCGTGCACACTTAGTCGCTTCGGATCGGACAGACTTTGGAGTACCGGCCGGAGACCTCCCTGAAGTAAATCTTTAGGTAGGCGACGATCGACTGTTAACACCGATCTCAAGGCATCGTTGGCAGCATTGATTGTCGGCTTTGACTCAGCATAGAGACATTTGAAGAATACGGCGAGAATCTTGCTCTTGGTCGGATTATTCGCAAACTCGTCAAAGGTCATAGCCGTGCTCAGCAGCTTGATACACGAGACTCTAAGGGTAACAATATGTTCATGGGTGCGGTACTCGGCGGGCTTGTTGGCCAGGGACTCATCGCTCGCATCTGCCAACGCGAGAGATTCCATCAGTAAGCGATTCAGGTTCTCATCGAATTTGACCCAATCGTTCTTCAGGCTCATATGGTAGTTCATAGCGTTGATGTAGCCGATTTGGATGCTGAAAGGCAGCGCTCGCAGTGGCTTGGAATAAATGGGCTGCAGAAATCGATCTCGGTATGGCTCCAGCAATTCCCAAACTGCACATCCAGCAGCCTTGGCAATGAGCTCGAGGGACTGTTTTGCCGTCTTGCGAACGTGCTCATTCATGTGTGATAGCTCGTTGTTGAACTGCATGCAGATTTGTGCCAGCCTGGATTGTTTTACTGGTGGTTGCCCCGGCTGAGGCTGCACAGGCAGGGCATCTTCCTTCTTTATGCCCTTCGTAATGCGCCGCAGCAAGACCTCCAGACTTGTTTGGGCAAGACAGCGGGTCCTTTCTGGCAGATCCTGTGGCATGTCTTTGATGACATACATGAGAGCTCGAATGAACTCCATCTGCTTCGATGCCACCCAGACGTCGCCGAAATCTAACTCTGTGAGTAGGAAATTAATTCCGAGGCTCCCTCCAGTCTTTGTGAACCATTCCTCTTCGTAACAGCTGTGGCAGAATGTAGTGCTCAGGTGGCCGAACAACGGAAGCCGTCCGACGTGGCTGTCACCGCCGAGGATAATTGAAATGCTCTTATATAATTCTCGAATGGCTCGCTTGGCCGCGTCCCGGACATCGGGGTGGTCGGATGCCAATGATTCCACGATGGCATCCGAGAGAACCCTTGTGTCGATACACAGAGGCCCCTCGCCCGCTTTGGGATCAAAAGGACTCGAGTTTCTCTTGATGTCCACCAGCGATCGTCCGACCTCAACCACCGCGAAATGCTTGCAGACATCCATGAGAAACGCATCTGCCTCGTTTTGGAACCCGGGGAGAGACTGTGCAAACATGACCGCCTTCAGAAGCTGCTTAGTCGTTCGGTCTTCTTCGTCTTTTTTGGGAATCGACTTCTCGTGATCCGCTACTTCGAAGGGTGCAAAATTGAAGTCCAGTTTACGAGCCATGAGGTCCTGGGCCTGAAGTCGAACAATCCTGGCAAGGTCATCCGGAAGCTGATCGTAGCCGATCCGTAATCTGATTTGCGATAAAATCAAATGGAGAGCCTGCTTTTTGTAGAAGTCGTCGCACGCTCGCATGTTCTGGCTACTCTTCCCGACTCTTGGTCCCTCCATTAACTTTTGAACGGCAAACTCAGTGCCCAGATTTGCGGGAAATGCGCGATCCTTCTTCGATCCAATGAGTCGCACATCAAAGCTCGAGGCATCATCGGCGTATCCTCTCCAAGCAAGCGGGACCGCGCCAGTCATGAACTTGCGGTTTCTGCCACCAAGCTTGCCGAGGATTCGCATCGTTGTATGCGCATGGAAGTGGCTATACGGATGAGGTCGCAGATGATTGAACAATGCAGTCATGAGCTCGTCGATGACGGGTGCCATGATAGGGTCGAGGTAGTCAGCCGTCAAGTTGTCGACGCAAAGTTCCAGCGTGCGAAGACCCTGGCCCACAAGTTCTGTCCCAGCTCTCAGCGCAACAACAAGTGGTCGCATCAAGAAGCTCAGATGGGGAAGTAAGTGACTCAGCCGCGCAGGAACAGTCAAGCAAAGCTCGACATACAGGTCGCGCTCGGAAGGCTTCCGAGCGGCCAGCAGAAGGTTGTTGAGAACATCGAGCAGCATCTCCAGAAGCGGCAGTATTTGCTTGTATAGCTGCTCAAACTTTCCACCACCGATGCTGCGGAACAGTGAACGTAGAAGCAGGAAATAATTCACAGGCTCTTCTGCCCTCGTAGACAAAGCAATGGACTTTGTGACGATGTTGACAACATGAGGCAGCAGGACTTGCTCGTTTTGTGAAGCGAACAGAGTGACAGCCATGAAAGCGAGTTTGAATAGCCGCAGTAGAATTGACGACTTTTTGATATCTGCCGACCCTACTTCATCAATCCGATCCATAAGAAACTGCAGAAGCATGCCGCAAAAACTAGGTGAAGTTGCCTCGCTAGCAAGGAAAAATTGGGGTATATGTAACAGGGCCGTGTGCTCAAATATCATGTCATAAAGTCGTGGAATTTCCTGCTGGAATACCTCGTGAAACGTCGCAGGATCGATGCAGTGGAAAACAGTGGCAAAAGTTTCCAGAAGATCTTTCTCCTCCTTCGTGCTCGATACCATGTAGAAGTTAGCCATGTACTCAACAGGAGAGTTGTACTGCGACTCCGTCGCAGGCTTTTCGATTTCGTAATATCGGAAAACGTGGGCACCTTCCCTGAATAGCTTGATGATGATGTGGACCTCTTCTGCCGTGAAGCCATATGAGACATCCTGCCAGTGTGACGGCGCATTTTGTGGATCGATGGGGGCGCCGTTATTGCAGGTTCGGAGTTGATAAAATGTGTTCTTCAGGCCGTTCATCAGATTCCGGAAGAGGAATTTGTTGTCAACGACGGGATCAGCGCCTCGGTCCCTGGGGTTCGAAATTTTGATTGGGACTGCAGAGAAAATGTCTGTTTCATCCCATTCTGGTCGAGGCTCCTTGTCGGCCAGATACGAGTCGGGGACATTAGCTTCCGCTTGTTGCTGGTATTGCTTCGATAGTTTGACAGCGTTCGCATATTGGCGATTCATGGCTGCAAACTTGTCTCCAATAGCATTGAGAATCATCATCAAGTAGTGCCTGGCGTCCGTCTTGTTTGGTAGCTTGGCGATGCACTCCGCCATATTCAGGAGCAGCTTGGCGCTCATTGTCTGGAAGCTCGTGCCTGGAAAGTTATCCTGCAAGTTTCGAGTGTAGACCTCGACCGTCTTGCGGATTTGCTCTGGGCTCAATGTATCCCGAACATGGTGAATTAGATCCGCAAGCATACTGTACGCCAGGGGTCTCATGGTCTCGCAGACGGTCAGACCGTCACCGGTCAGCGTACGTTCGTCCAAGAGCTCGTCGATTTTGCGTAAGAATATCTTCCTAACATTATAGTTAATGATATGTCGAATCGCGATCAAGAGCTCCTTCCTGGTCCCTGACTTCTCGCGCGGGCAGTCCTTGAGAAGCCTGACGACGACATCTGGCAAGGTATTTAAGAAATCGTTGAGTTGTTGCACATATTGGCGCAACAGGTACGCCAGGAAACTCATCGTTTTGACCTGAGCTGTGATGAAGTCCCCGTACGCAGCGCGCTGTTCTGCCTTGATGCCCTGGGCCACTCCGGTGTGTATCCGGCCCTTGGCTGCAGCTTCAGCATGAGCTTGTTTTTGCGCACTCGCCTCGATCAGCAGGACACGCTTGATTATCGGTACAAACGCCTTGACATTCTGCTGCACCGTGCCGCGATACATTTGGAAGATTGACACAACGATTATTGGACATTCTGAGAGGACTTTGAACGACTGCATTCCCTTGAGCAATGGCCGATTCTGTTGCTGAGGATCCGCACCAAGATCGGCCACAGACGCGACCGGAGACCCAGGCCGGGGAGACTGGAAATTGGTCTGAGATCCACCGGGTGTCGATGGCGCGCCCGGCTGAGTCGAGGTGGTTGGCGTTGCATTGTCAAGCTGATCCCTTACCATCTTTTCCGTTTGCTCAAACAGCTCCAGGATAAGCGACAGGAACTGCTGAACTTTGCCTTGCAGGACTTTGTGCTGGTGACGCATTATGTCTGAGACAATCTTGACACACAAGGTGGCATTATCTTCATTGTCAGTCCGCACGAGTTGCATCAGAAGATCAACGATTTCCTCTGCGTACGGTTCGAATGGTTCGGGAGGGGTTGACGCGGTCGGCAGTCGATGGAGAACTTCGAGAACGCAGTGGCGCAGTTTCTTGAATCAAAGTCAGCATTCCGGTCATCATATTTGAGTCCCAGGGTCTTTACGAACTTGCTCCGGTGAGTTGCTTTGAAATATACATGGTCCGCGCAGTATGTGGATGAAAATCGGCATCAATCTCTTCAGAAATGGAACATAAATCGGACCGGTGGTGTAATGATCGATGCTATCACGCAACGTAGTTGCAGCCTCCAGCTTGAGTCTCGTGTCTACGCGCCAAATGGTGAGAATGGTGTAAATTCGGAGTGAGGAGACGTCAACCTACCGATGTCTGCTGTGCTGAGCCGTTTCACGACATCGTCTATTGTCGTGCCCGACATGGTTGCGTTACCAGCGTCCGCCAGATCCGACCATCCCTTCCATGTGAGAAACGCACCGCCTTGCGCAACTCAGTGTTCGATGAATAGATATCGCAGGGCAGAGTGCTTTGTTGCGCGACGATAGCTATGTCAATCGACAGTAATACAGCATTGGCTTATGAATGTAAACGAAATAAAGTTACAGACGTTGACCTCAAGGCTTGACAGAATAACGCGGAAGGACGAGAAATTATCGCCGCCTGGGTGTTATCAAAATCGCGAATGGAATTGTCGCGAGCTTCATAAAATGCAGACCCATGAACCTGAAAACGGTCCGGTGAAATTTACAGGAGCCTAGAATCCGGGGGCCGTGGTCGCCAATTCCATTGCCGCTAGGAAACTTAAAATCATTATTCCGGCGCTAGCAAACGAACGCCCCTTCCTCGCGGGGTATGCGTAGTAAGTAGGGCCGCTTATCTTATCGCCATCTCACATACCCAGGTTTTCAGCGTACCCTACAGCCATGTGGGCTGGAACGAACAAACATTTCGAAGCTTGAACAATCAACCATTGCCGAGATCAAGGGGCGCCGCAAATGGCCACTCGTCTCAAGAGTATTGAAAACACTGCCGCCTGGTCCCCTCGCGTCAATGATGCAGTTCGATTCAACTAACCCCGTCGTTGGATCGCCCACGTCAGGTTTGGGAGTCCAAATTGTCTGTCCAGATGTCAAATTTCCACCGGAACATTCATATCAACCGCTTCGCGGCCGAGCGAGTTCAGGCTCATCGCCAAAATGCCGCTGTTCCTGAACATCCAGACAAGTTCCCAGGCCCTCGTAGAGATATGTGCACGGTCAATTCCCTGGTCGCCCGGTACTCATAAAAGTCGACATTGAGAAAACGGTTGGCCAGTCCGGATTTCATGTAACACATTGCCGGAAAAGCCCTGAACGGTGTCAGCTTCCCGAGCAATAGCGAAGGACAGCGTGATGACCTCGACACGAGTGCCCCTTGCGGAACAGAGAAAAGACGACCACGCGAGAGTGATTGTAGCCTGTTCGGAGAAGAAGGAAGACTATTTCAAAGACGTTGTGACTTAGAGTTTACTAGGCCTTACGTGCAAGGCGCAAGGGGCCATTGGCAGCTTGTGCCCCACAGTTTTCAATCTGGAGGTTGAGTTGATCCTCATGATCGAATGCTCCTCACCTGTCAACCCAAAAGCCCTTTGATCGACCCTGCTTACTCTCAAGCTCAGGTGCGCCACAAACTTGATAGTCATTGACCAGAAATCTTTCACAAAGGCCAAGCGGAGTTACGTGAGGACGGCTGAGTCCTCCAGTCAAACATAATGAGTGGAGACAGATCTGTTTTCGTGTACGGTAGGCTTCCCTCATGACTCCGAATCGAGGCCATGGGCTGCGCAGGCAGGACTAATCGCAGACACAGGCACATTGGTAAGGTGTAGTTGCAAGCCATAAACTTCAGCGACTAACAGGCGTCGAGATGGCCCCGGAGGTCTTCTTCAGTGTTTGCTATAGTGACAAACATCCACCTCAGGCCATCCGTGAACTTTACACCTTCACCCCAGCCATCCTCAAGGACTATTGCCGCCATCGCGTTAAATTTGCGGACTACCCTGGAGCGTTTCCAGAAGTAGGGCAAAGCATTCGAGGTATATACATTGCGGGATTGACAGACGCCAATATGGACAAGTTGGACTACTTTGAAGGCTCCGAGTATGAGCGACGGCGCGTGAAGGTGCACCTACTGCAGAAAGAAGGGGACACGGAAGTCTTGGGAACGGAGATGACGACAGCGGTCTATGCCTTCTTACGTGCCGATGATCTGGAAAAAAGGGAATGGGATTTTGAGGAATTTCAGCGTGACAAGATGAAGCTTTGGACGAGGGGTGACTGGACTTATGGTAGGTTCCCCCGATGATCATGTTCGAGAAGCATTTCTCACGAGACAAGATGACGGCGACAAAGCGGCGATTGAACACGCCGGACCGTAATGCTGCCGAGCATGCCGCGTATGGCTCGGAAAATTCGGTTTAGGACGGCGTTCACCACTGGCCATGATCTCTCAAGATCCGAGAACTTGCCTTTGGAAGGTTTGAACAGCTCATTATCAAGCACGAGATAAAGTTTGAATCATGCGGCGAACGGCCAAGATGACTTTACGAGAAACAAAGAGGTCGCTTTGACAGGCAGCCGTTATACACAGAACCTTGTACTTTATGGCCAGCGCACGGTGAATTTGATTTGGCAATTCTTCGATTCACTAGTCAAGACTCGAGATGGGGAGATCATTGGTGAATCGCCACATTTTAGTCTCTCGTGGTTGATCAGAGGGAGCCCTACGACGCGAAATGTTTCATTCCGAGGCTATGCGACCGGTGGCATGAGGACCGCAGTTTGTTTCAAAGCAGCCCGTTTGCCACTGTTTCCGCGGCACTATTCTTGGCCAACACTTACACCACGCATTGTAAGCGCGCGGCTTCAGAGCAAAGTCCCACCCGCGAAAATACGTTGCAATGCCACCGTTTCCTCAAGGTTACTCGGAGAGAGGGGGCGCGCATCCGCAACATGATGGAAAGGAGAAAAGCGCCGGGCTGAATGCTCTCTCCAAGGATGGCTCGTTGGCATTACTGAGAAGCAGTGGGTCGAAATTGCGCTGCTGCTCGACAAATAACATCCCATTCCGTCCATCTGGGACTGTCATTGGAGCAGTTCAGCGGGATGATCATTTATGCGTCTCGAAGCATAGCTGTGCTCTGAAAGTGGGCGGCGTCAAGCGATAAACTCTCATGATCAGCGGAAAAGGGGTTGAGAGAAAGAAAGCGGAGTCACCTTAGATGCGACAGCGACAAGCCGGCGACCTGACTCTGATGCAGCCACATCGTGACATGGGGCAGGGCAGGGCAGAGCGCATGATTTATGAGTTCTGCTGTCAAAGTTTGCGAGCCTTACCTCTCTTCTCATGCATGAATAGTGGCAAAGAGTGGCAGAGGCTTTGCGAGCCGGCTTATGCCTGTAGAATGAGGAAGTAGGCTTTTCGCATACCGCATATCATTGAGTCGTCCACATTGCCATTCATCCGATGGCTAAAGGATATCCCAAAATAGAGAATTCCCATCAAACCAGCACGTGGCGGTCGAATGCCGAATGGCGGAATCCCCATCACGATGCCGACCTTTCCGCGCCTTCGAATGATGCCGAACAGAATTCTGCCACAATTGAGTGCTTGGATTTGCCACGATCTAGCATGAGGGTAGGGTGGTTGACTGTTTGCGCCTGAGGGGATCCAGCAAACATGATGGGACAGGCTTGGAGCGTTGCATGGCGTGGCAGAAGAGCAAAGGGAGTGTGTCTAGGCCAGCTGCCTGACGAACTCGGCGGTACAATTCAATCGAACAATCGAACAAACGAACAAAACAAAATGGACCGAGATGCGGAAATAAGAAGAAGAAGAGATTTTTGATTCTCACCGTTGGCCAAGTGGACCGTGAGAGGAGACGTGCAGAGCAAAGCACGGTCCCAAGATCATCCAGCAGAGAAGATGGTGGAGAGGTGAATGTGCTGCCAAGCATCCTGTCATTATCGTCGAATATGCTTCTCCGTCGCCGGCGCTGACGAGCCGGCTTCTGTCGACTGCATGTTTGTCATCTGTGCAAAAGTCCCGGAATGTGGGTATCAGGACATTACGGATGTGTAAAGGAAAAAAAAAAAATTGGGATGTGAGAACCCCGAAAGCGATTTGGTACGGGCACTTGCTGCCCGTCTCCACGGTCGCCATGGTTCATTCAGCTGCTGAACTGCTGAGCGCACAGGTGCAGTTTGTGGCAATGATTGCTCTGTCGTGACGTCACATCGACCAAGTTGTCAGTTGTCCCGTCCTCGGCGCTTGACAGTCGCGAGATCGTACATGCCAACCAAAGAACCGTAAGGCTTCTCCTTTTCCCCTTTATCCAAATAAGGGAGGGTTCATCAGCTCTTCTGTCCACGCCGCCTGACCAAGCATGAATGCCTGTGAGGGGCAAACAAAAGCACAAATCATACAATACCAAACAAACCAGTCCATACCATGCAACGGGAACCCCTGTCAACTACCTAACTACCTACCTACCTAGGTGCGTGGGTTCAGGCACTGCAATCTGCCCCTGGTGTTGTTCTGTTCTTTCCCTTTCTTCTTCCTTCCTGATAGTTTTCTTTTTGCCTAATGGTGTGTGTGTGTGGCGATTTCACACCTCGGACTATGGATGCCCATGATTGACACTGTTGAGCTTCCCTTGGCCTGCGAGATTGAGAAAAGCAACGTGCGTAACCCCACGACCATTCGAGAATGAAACTCAGGGGCTCGTTTCACGAATGGGCCAACCAGCCAACTACATCCCGTTCTGTGTGATTTTGCCCTCGCTCTCTGCCTCCCTCGAGAGCATTGCAGAGGAGCATCGATGAACGCGTGAATTTTGGCCAATCACGACTCAGTCAGATCTTCTCATCCGCAAGTAGACGGCACAGTCAATGACTTGTGGCATCTCCCAACGACCAAGCGCGGATAATTTGGCTCCCCCCTCCCCCCTCGTCCCCTGCCTAGGTGTAAGCTTCCGTGACAGGGGCCGAGTCTCCATCGGGAAACGGAGGGGAACAACAGTAACGACGACCGGCAGACCATCGGTCAATTTTTTTTTCTCTCGACGGCCAGCCGTGCGCGATGGAGTGTTAGACTTGCGAGGAAACATGAGACCGGAGACTGAGACCAGCAGGCAATGGAGACGGAGAGATTCTGAACCCCACGGCCATTGTTTCACTTGCATAGCGTCCCACATGGCAGCGTCTGTTTGGACTGGTAATAGAAAAATGCAAACGTCTAATCATGCACTCGAGGAGGCAAAGGTCATGGCTTGGTATGATTGCTTTGCGATGCGAATGCGATACTCCGCACTGAGAAACAGAAAAACAAAACATTTGGAATGGTGGCATAAGGAAAAAACAATTCGAGAGTCATGACCCTGACCCAGAGAGTAGATTACGACTCGAGCCTTTTTTCTCTCTCTCAACGACTAGATCGTTCTGATCGTGAGGTTTCCTAGTGCTGTCTCCCAGGCGCAGTAGGCGTGTATGCCGATGAGTAGAAGGTGAGAACCGGATAGCTTTCCCACGACTTTACCGCGTGGCTGTGTGAGCCCCGGGCCGTTTGAGAAACTACGCTTGGCCGACCGCTCTGCACAGGTGTTTTGCAGCCTTCCTTGCAACCTCGGGAAGCAAGTCTCCTATTCGGCACGGAAACGGGGCGTTGCAAGTGGCTCGTCGTGACCTCTCCGTGAGATGGCTGCCACCGAGGCTCCTGATTTTCAGGCCAGGGCCGTGCGCTGTGGCAACACCAGGAGCGTACCGTATGCAATTGATTGTGAACAGTTCGTGACGGAGCGGGCCTGGAGCGGCCGCCACCACCCACGTTTCGGCGGCGTGATTGGTTTTTTCCACTCAGCTCGCTCGCAGTACACACAGCCCGGCCAGCAACCCGCTGTCCGGGTCCGGCTGCTTGACATCCATCGACTGGTGATGCACACAGCATAGAGGAAACAGAATCGCAGAGCCGGGGCTGTATTGGAAAATTCCATGCACATAGATGGAGAAAGCCACAACGCACATCCTATGCATATGGGAAAGCCGCGACGTTGTGAGGCAAAGACAGAACTGCGCCCCCTGGCGAATCGTGGCTGGACGTTTCACACGGCTCCTCAATGTCGCGTCATTGGGGACGTGTGACTGGCCAGCAAGTAGCCCATCGGTTAGGGTGGGCATGGCGGTCGGGAAAGGCAACAAGGTCGGGGTCTCAATGACATCTGATTGGTGCGTGCCCTTTGCGCCCGCCGCGCCCACGCTATGCATGACAATTGCCAGTGCCAATCAGAGAGCAGCCCCAGCCCATCCTTGGTCTTTCTTTGTCCAGCCAGATCGGAGCAGGGCACAAGAAGCGCGAGATCTCGCTCGAACACGCCGCCGGAGAAGAGGACCAAGGAAAAAAAAAAAGAAGGGACTGAGGGGAGAGGCCAGGAGCCCGCCATCCATAGCTGAGACTTTGAGGCGGCGCATCTGGCCTGGACTGTCTGCCCGTCCTCGTCGAGCGACCAACGCTTCCCGTTTTCCCCTGATCGGTCAGAGCGTGACGGTATGCCGATCTTTTTAAGACGAGTCAAGTGTCGATTCTTACAGAAATGGCATCGCACACGCGCGCACGCACGCACGTACGCACGCAACAATGCGCCCCAGGCTCGTCGTCGGCTTCGGCAACGTAACCGTCCACGCTCCATCGGAAAGACTGTTCTCGACAATGGACCGCGCACCGTTCAGCAGCGGACAGGGGGCCTCCCGGCTGTCCAGGAAATATCGGATGGACGTCCAGTCGGCCTCTTGCGGGGTTTGCTGTTAGCTCGCGGCTCTGAAACCTTGGTCTATTAACGACCCGTTGACAACCATCCCTTCATCCAAGAGACTTTATGCGCCCCTGACCCATCCATCCATCCACCCATCTCTATCCACCCACCGCGCTTCGAGACGGGTGTATGGATGTGTGTAGGTGTGTAGGTGTGTAGGTGTGTGTGTGTTTGTGTATGTGCGCGCGTGTGAGTGTGCCTTGTACGGCAAGGCCCTTTGTCCCATCCATGGCAGATGGGCATTCCACGAAAGGCGAGATGCACCAGGACCCTGTGCCTGGCCGGTACCTGGCCGTTGGCCCTCTCGTGACCCCTGGTCCCTGGCCAATGATTCTGGATCCACGCTGCCCATCCGGAAACGCGTTGCCTCTCTAACTCTCATCAAAAGTTGGACCGAACAGAGTTGATCGGCTGGCCGAGTGTGTGTGAGTGTCCTGGGCCGCCGCCGGCACGCACAGCCGTCTGGATATAAGACGGTTGCCATCTCCCCTCTGCCATCCCACCTTCCATTCAGACAGCTTTGGTCCCGTTCAGTCTTTCTCTCTCTTCGCTGGTCCGTCGTCAGACGACTTACATTCCCTTTATCTTTCATTCTTCCTTTGCCAAGGCTAGTCCTTGTTTGCTTCACTAGACGAACCGCTTCAGCTTCTCCGGTTAGAACTGCGAAGTGGTCACCCTGTCGCGCGACATTTTGTGTCACAGACTTGTAAGTCGGCCCTATGACACTGAGCCCGCACTCGACAAACACTCGTCAAGCTCCGTTGGAGGAGGCAACACACACTTTGGCTACCCTTTTGTGTAGTCAGAGCGGTGGCTTTGACTGCTTCATCTCCTCCCACCCCCAGCTGCACAGCACCTCTGCCGTGACCTTGCCATCCATCCATGACTGACCATGTTGATCCAGACTGCTCGCTCTCTTTCTCAAGACCCTGAACTGCCAAGAAAGGAAAAGAAAAAACCAATCTTTCAGGCTTCTGCATCGTTCTCGTCTCGACGACACCAGCTATCTATTTTCTGCATCACTTCCAACTTGAATCTTTCGTCCGGCACGTGGAGATTCTCACCACAGTCTTTATTCCATCCATCAAAATGCACGCCAAGACTGTTGCGTTTGCTGGCCTGGCCTCGGTGGCCAGCGCCCACATGAAGATGTCCAACCCGGTCCCCTTCAACTCCCAGGCTCTGAACAACGGTCCCATGGACGCCAGTGGCTCCGACTTCCCTTGCAAGATCGGGGGCGGATACCGCCTGACGCCCGGCGCGAGCAACGTCTACGCGCAGGGAAGCACTCAGACGCTCAAGCTGATCGGAAGCGCCGTCCACGGTGGTGGTTCTTGCCAGATGTCGGTCACGACGGACTTGAACCCCACAAAGAGCTCCGTCTGGAAAGTCATCAAGTCCATCGAGGGCGGTTGCCCGGCCAAGGGCCAAGTCGGAAACATGCCGGACGGTGGCAACACCAAGGACTCTTACGACTTCACCATTCCCAAGGAGCTGGCGGCCGGCAACTACACACTCGCCTGGACCTGGTTCAACAAGGTCGGCAACCGAGAAATGTACATGAACTGCGCGCCCATGACCGTCACTGGCTCCGCTGGCTCCTCGGGCTTCCTGGGCTCGCTTCCTGACATGTTCGTCGCCAACGTGAACAACGGCTGCTCCACCATCGAGGGCACCGACATGCGATTCCCCAACCCCGGCCAGGATGTTGACAACTTTGGCGGTTCTACCATGGCGGCCAAGGCCTCCGCCCCCGTCACCCGAGGCAGCTGCCAGGCAGGCAACGGCGGCGGCAGCAGACCCTCCAAGCCGGTCGACGCGGCGCCGCCCAAGCCAACTGGCGGTGCCGGCTCCCCCCCCGTCGCGAACCCAGGTGTCTCTCCCACCAAGTCTGTCCCCGGCGGCGTGTTCAAGCCCACCACGCCTCCCACCGTGAGCAAGCCCACGCCGCCAGCTGGAGGAGCGCCCACGCCGCCGCCGTCCGCTCCCGAGCCCAAGCCCAGCCCTCCCACTCCTTCTCAGCCCACCGAGCCTGGCTCTGGTGCCCCTCCCGCTCCTCCCGCTCCTCCCGCCAACCCCCCTGCCAAGCCTGGCAACGGCGGTGGCAACGGCGGTGCTGGCTTCGCTGCCGGCACTGCTTGCAGCAGCGAGGGCGAGTGGAACTGCGTCGGTGGCAAGTCGTTCCAGCGATGCGCCAGCGGCACCTGGTCTGCCGTCCAGCCCTTCGCCGAGGGCACGAGCTGCGCCCCTGGTCAATCCCCCGAGCTCAACATGAACGTGGTGTACGGCAGCAAGCGAGCCGCCAAGGGCTTCTCGGCCTAATGGGTGTGTTGAGTGAACAGGGCTGCCGGAGTCGAGTTGCAGGGTTGGCCGGAGGGGCCTTTCCGCCGCGCGCCCCGTGCAGCTGGCGTCAGCTGTATGAACAAGCGAGCTTCAACTGTACATATTGTTATTATTTTTCTGTGTCTTCTTCTCTTTACTGTCCTTGTTGACACTTTCTTTCTTTATTTCGTCCCTCGCTTGAATGACCAAAAGAGGTTGCTTGTCGTAGTTCTTCTTCTCTGGGAGTAAGACAAGCATTGATAGTTGTATACAATGACTTTTGTGAGAGATTCTGTGCATCAAAGAGAAGACATGTTGTTGAACGTGATTCAGTCAGTGCAAGCTCGTAGCAAGACAAGATGGAGGATGATGGCTGTGCCGCCTTGTATCTTCACCCCCGGGCCCTTTGACCTTTGAGCTCTCGCGCAAGAGGAGGATTGCGTCGAGCATATGCGTGAACGTCCTCTTTGAAAACTGATGAGCTTTGCCTCATGTCTCCGTCGGCGTAATGCGCGCTGAGAAGTTGAACGCGCTGTCACGTTGACGCCTATGGCAGTGTGCGGTGAGGAGTGGGTTTTGTGGCCAGCAGCCGTAGGCAGGCAGGTGGGCGTGCGCTCCAGTCTCTTTGTTCGCATGGCGTGTGTTCGCAGGCCTGCTATCGAGGTGAACGCTTGCCCGGCAGCAGCGTGGCAGTCTAGCTGAGGTGCTTGGATTTGCCTCCGGCGGCCCTACCGGGGGTCGCCTGCCGCGGGCCGGCCTCGCTGCGCTCGATCTGAGCCAGAAAGCAGAAAGTCGCAAGAGGAAAAACGGAAATAAAAACATCTGAGGGACGGCGAATTGTTCGTGTGCCTTTGTTCAGAGTTCTGTTGGAAACGCCGCGTGCTTGGCTCCCTGCACCCGCCGCGTGATTTGTGATGCGAATCATTTCCGTATTCACCAGATCAGCGACAAGTGTCTGGAGTAGGAGCCGCTGCACGCTTTTCGTTTTCGATGGCATTGCAGATTCTCGTTCCTTCAGGAACCCGCACGGGGATGACTGGCTGGCTGGCTGGCTGGCTGTCATATCTGCACTTGCCCAGCTTTTCCGGAGCTCATCCCACCCGCTCTTTCATCTTCCGCTGGCAACTTTTCCTTCTTCTTCTCCGCCTGTGATCCTCCTCATCCAGCCCCTGCAGTAGTATTAGAGACATTTGTCTTGCTCTTGCTTCCCCGCCTGCGCTGCCTTGCTGGTCCCTTCCTTTCTTCTGCGCATCTTCCGGACGGCAAAGCGCAAGTCGCGCATGTCATAGTCCCGCGCTCCCATGTGATGTCTTACCGATGCTTGCAATGTCCCGCGAGGATGCTTGTCTGCTCCATCTGGCGGTGATAATAATGATGATAATGATGATGCTGTAGTGCGTGCTGATGGTGCAGACGGACGAGTCAAGTCCGCCCTTTGACGAAGCGCATTGACTACAACACGGCAAATTGGCATTGGAGCGCGTACACAGAACCCGAAAATTTCGCACAAGACTGAAGCCGACATACAGAAGCATGACGAACAATAAGTCACAGAAGAAACACAGCGCATCATCGCTCACAGAGGTGGGCAGCATACTTCACCGCCCTGCTGGCCCACGCTTGTCTTGACCCTTGTTGTCAGGAACCGCCTTCATCACCGCGTGCACCACCCCCCTTGCTTCCCACTCTCTGTCTTTCTTTTCTCTCAATTATCACATGTAGTGTACACTGATGTATATATATATATATATATGTGTGTGTGTGTGTGTGTGTGTGCACTCTACTCTGCCTGCTATACCCACGGCGCAGCAATGCCGAACAAGAGCCCGTTCCCATCCAAAGATGCAGCTGCTGCGCTGCGCACCGTGCCTTCTCAACTGCTCTTTGTTCTGGAAGAGGCGCCTTGAGTCCAGAAGACGAGAACAAAGGATGATTGGCACCGATGTCCAGTCAGCGTTACGAGTGGCGGGCTCGCGAGCTCCGCGGCTCGTCGCAGGCTCCCCCGACTGTCGACGACCAGCTCGATGTGATTCTGCGAAGCAGTGGCGTGGCGTGGCGTACTACGAGCTTGCGAGGCCAGCCCGCGGCAGCGCCGCCGGAGGCAGCATCCAGTACCGACCACTCACTCCGACCGTGCCATGTTCAAGGACCCTCGATGTGTTGAAAGGGGGGGACCGCTGATGCAGGATGTGAACGTAAGCGGGCAGCAGGCCTGAGCCGTCGTGGCCTCGACCGCGCTGCCCGTCGTCGACGTGAGTCTGGGGGGTCTCGTGCCCCCAAAGCCAGCGTCTACTTTCACAAGCAACGAGCGAGCTGGCCGGCACGGACTTCTCCAGGCCATAAACCAGCCGTGTGGGTGATTTGCCTCCGGCGGCCCTACCGGGGGTCGCCTGCCGCGGGCTGGCCTCGCTGCGCTCGAGCTACTCCTGCTTGACTTGTTACTACCTATCTTCATAGAATACGAATGGACCGCCCGTGATGTTTTGCCTCCGGCGGCCCTACCGGGGGTCGCCTGCCGCGGGCTGTCCTCGCTGCGCTCGATTGGCTTTCAGCACGAAGACTCTAGTACAGATCGCGATTCGACAGCAGACGGTGCACGAATACCTACGAGGCCGCGGGTCATGTACAGACCGCGTTTCAGCGGCAGAAGTAACGACAGACACACCCGTCGTATCGCTCCGTCTCGCTACTGCGAACGATGCCGTCCGTATATGTGGTCTGTTCGAGGCCGATCACGTCCGTTGACCAGCCTCGGGTCTGGCCACGACGCTTGTGCAGCACAGCACGGCGCGACGCGACGCAGCCGAACAAAGAAGGGGCGTTTCCAGGTTCAAGTGATGGCCAGGAGACGAACCAGCCTCGTTCAGTGGCTCGGCTCTGAAACCAGTGTCTTTTCTTGCGCGGACCGTTTGTGAGCCTGCTCGCAGAACTGGAACGGCCCTTCCTGACACACTCCTGACCAGATGTGTGGCCATCGCCTCATAATCGTGCTGTTTCCATCTTCGTATCACCAAGAACAAGCCAATGTAGAAATGAAGTCTTGCTCTGGTCCAGAACGATTCGTCGGTGTTCCCTAAGGCGATGCTGTGCACAGAGTAAAAGGTTCAACGTAGTTGCTCACATCGTCAGTGATACGAGACGTCAGCGTCACGTCATGTTGCTGCAACAACTCACTGGAGGTGCACGGGCAGACTGAGAATCATGCAGTATTGTTCCCTGCGCTCAATTTTTTGGCAGAAGAGCAAAATCTAGAATACAGCCTTGTTCTATGAGTTGGCCCCAGAGCCAAAGAAAAGATACACATACGGCGGAATAAACAAAATTGTGGCCGATGAGAATGAACCATTTCGCCGGCCCCATGTCCATTCTGCGCGGCGCAGCAATTGTCCCTCACCATCACTATCCGCCTGCTCGCTCCCGCACTGACAAGAAATCGCAGCTAGCAGTTCCGTCGTCAAGGAACAGCTGAGCATCAAAAGTGACACACCAACACCGTATTATCGTCGTTCTGCTGCGCCGAGGCAGCCCCTGGCGTCACCAAGTCGAACCTCATCGTATCGCGACGTGTCTTCTGGGTCCAAACTCGTACATGAATGAAGCCAAGACGAAGCCTGTCTTGGCATTTGACGCCGAAAAACGCCCGAAAGAAATGCTTTGCAAAATGTATGTGCTGTCGACACCACCCCGTCCCTAATGTGGCTGCCATTCAGAGGACATGACGGGTAGCCAAAAAGAAAAAAAAAATGGACGGCTAAAGGGAGACGAAGCTCGTTCGTGCCGTCGTCTCTGGCGTCAAGCTACCGCATGAGTCACATGGCCTGCGGACTTGTGTTACGGGTGGCCTTTCGATTATCCCCGGCGCTCAAATCTCAATCGTCTTCATATTATCGTCGTGAAGCGCGGCAGCTTTGCCGTTCAACCGAGCCGCCGGGTTCTCGTTCTCCTTGTCCAGGATATCTGATCCAGTCCTAGCAAGAGTCGTGATGCGAAGCCCGTTCTTGGCGTCCTCGACCTGTCGGGGCACTTGTACCTCGACGAGCTTGCTAGGCTCCATATGCGCACTGGGTACATCGGGGATAGCCGTTTCCTCCGTCACTCTACTCAGAGGAATCTTGCCGTATCCTGGTCTCATGGGACTTGCCAATGGTGACGAGCCGTTCAGTCGTTGCATCGACCGGCCTCTCGCGTCGCCGTTTGCTTCGACTGGGCTGCCGTAGGGCGAGGCGGATCGGGAGGTTCTCGGAGATGGCGCCTTGCCGGCGGCTATCGATTGTCGCTTGGCCGTGGGGCCTCGTCTTCCGTATTTCTGGTCCATTCTCCATCGCAAGATATTGAAGTAAGCCGGTTCGACCCGAGCATCCCTGAACTCCCTCAGTTTGAGTTCGCCGGTTTCCTCATCCACAAACCATTTCCCACTGTTGAGGTCGTCGGCCACGAGGGCGAGAAAAGCACCCCAAGAACGTGCCACCACGTACTTTGTATCGTAGTCCCGGCCAAAGAGAATGATTTGACCCCATTGACCGTTGGGTCCAGGTGCCAGGTCCACAGCCAGATTGTTGCCTCCCCAATCACGGACCAGTGGTATCCAGCCCGCATGCGCATACGCCTTCTGGACTGTGTTGGGGGGCACTGAGTTTTGCCGGGCCAAGAGATTTTGACGCCATTCGCTGTCGCCAGACGAGGACGAGGATGACGGTCGGGGAGGTTGTTTCGAGGAAGACGCCTCGCTGCTGCCGCCAAAAGCTTTGGACGGCGCCGTGGGGTTGACGGCGACTGTCCGATCCAAGAGGTATTGCTCGTTTACCCTCCGCCAAGTTTCCCACTCCTGAACAATCTCTTCACAATCCATCAACATAGAGCCGAAGATGATGCCAGTCGGGTTTCCTCCACGCTCCTGCCCATCGTGCACCATGAGGGACTCGCGGACGTCCTGAGGCAGCGAGCAGTCGAGCTGGTGCTCCAAATCATTGAGATCATTGGTGGTCGCGCCTTCACCTAGTTGATCCCAGAGTTCGGTATAGTTCTCCTCCGCCCATGAATCGATTCGCTGCCACGAGTATCGCACAGGAGGTGGAGGTGGAAGCCCGTCCTGGAATGATTGCATAGGAACGTCGCCTGGACTCTGGACCTCGAAGCCGTCGCCTCGTTGAGCAGACTCGGATCGCATTCCTGGTGAATAGGCCCGGTGAATGGGACTGTGATTGCCGTTACGAATGGGAGAGGCACGGCCTTCGTCAGAATATGGGGAGGTAATGTCGGCGCGAGAGTCTGAAGCAGTGGCAACTCCAGTCATGATGCCGTTCCGACCATTGTGCAATGGAACATGACGACCGGTACGCTGGGGTGAGTCGTAAGTGGAATCTGCAAGTCGCGAATTTTGTCAGCGCGGGCTGCTTCACGGGGAAAGAGAAGAGCGTGTCTGCATCTCACGTCTGTCGTAGCTGGTCATGGTGTGCCAGAAGGAGCGGATGGCGTTACTGAATCTGATCATCCGGTATCAGCAAGGAAAAAAGCAGAAAAATTGGATAGCAAGAAGGCGACATTGGCCTCAGCCTTGATCACGAAGATGCCGCGAGGCGGAAAGGCCGTTTCAATGAGTACTTACGGATTCGCCATGATGGGTTGTTCTGGCAGGGCCGAAGCCGCGAAGCACGATCCAACGGATCAAGCTGTGACGATACAAGCTGCACGAAGAAGGGCGTTGTCGTCTGATGCTTCGTTGTCCAGTATCGAGACGGAGTCAGGAGGCCCCCCTGAAGCGAGCAACGATGCGCGACGACGGGGAGGAGGCGTGGTTGTGCCGGAATGTGGAGACGGTGGCTGCAATGCGGGATGAAAAGGCGACGGAAAACAAAGGGAAGGGAAAAAAAAAAATAAACGGATCAGCGAGCGTCGAAGCTACGGGTCAAGGGGCGCGCGGGGGAGAAGGCTTTGTGTCAGATGGCGTTGTTGGCAAAAGAGTCGCATACTGAGATAGCGAGCGTGTGCCTTCTGTGTTGTAGGTATCGAGTCTAGGGCGGTTTCCAGACGGCGATACGCGCGCGCAAGTGTGTGTGTGAGAGAGAGAGAGAGAGAGAGAGATTGGATGTTGCCTGTGGCGGCGGCCCTTGCCTTGTTGACCCGTCCGTCACTGCTGCGGACACAGCCACAAGTCGGAAAAGATGAAGAGGCGATTGTGCGAATGGCGCGGCACGCAGAGGGCCGGGCAAAAAGGGGGGGGGGGGGGG
>AZGY01000005.1:423363-518405 GCA_001636675.1 Moelleriella libera RCEF 2490 | reverse complement strand
GGGGGGGGTTGTTGAATGCTTGTTTCTTTTTCTTGTCCCTTTTCCTTTTGCCGTTCCAGGTACCAAAGGGGGATGAATTTGACCCAGTCCGCACCGAACGCGCAAGCGATGATTGAAGCAAAGCGAGAGAGGTAACAACAAATTTTGTGGATTGATTGGCAAGTGGGGGGAAAACCAAATCACAGCAGGCGCGAAGCCAACAGGATGACTTGCTGCCAGGTTCAAAAAACGTCTGGTCCTGCAGGGGGGGTGGGGGGAAAAGGAGTGAGCGTGTGTGAGAGAGGGGGGCAATTATGATGTACAGGCCGTGGGGGGGTGTAGCGCAACACAGGAGCGGATTCGACGAGGCCGGACAAGACGAAGAAGAAGAGGTTGGACTATAATAGTAACTACTAAGAAGCAGGAAAACATAGACAGGCAGGCTCTGTCGTCATCCAGAATGCGGATATCCAGTGACTTGGGATTGACCAGGTCGAGACACCCCTTTGTTTCCGACCACGTCGTAGTCATCGGTGCTTGGGGGTTGGAGCAGTGCACCGGCAATTGAACTTTTCTCGTCTGCTTGATTCTCCGTTCGTGTTGTCCATGGTAATTACACTGCGTCATGGGATATGGCAGGAGCTTGTCCGTCCTGATTTGGGGACCCAGTCGCGCGTTGTCGAACTATGACTGGCCAACTCGAGAGCTGAGCTAGGCATAGATCGGCGAGAGCGTGTGGGTGGAACGTGGCAGGGCTCGATGGGCGCCAAGCAGGGGAGGGGGGCGAGGAAGGAGGGGAAAGGACTTTGGGAGGAGGGGAGAAAGGGACGTGGAGTGGGCAGGAAAAGGCGAGCCAAGCCAAGGGAAGAGAAGGAAGAGGCGCGCAGCAAAAAGCTTGCTCGCGAAGCCTGGTCGCGCTGACTTGCAACGGCGAAGCTTAAATCTTCTTCCTCTCATACTGGGTGCATTGCCAGCGTAGCCAGACAAGACGGGGCCTGTGCGAACAGCGGACTGGCGGACTCTCCGTGCCATTTCCTGGGCTCGCAGAGTGGTGCGCTGTGGGGCGGCAATCTATCACAATGATCACGGGTCAACGGCGCTGGCAGTGAGGATTTTCAGTTTCAGCACAGGACGGAACGAGATCACCAACGGCGAAACTGACACGATGCTCCCTCCCACGATGCCATCCGATGTGTTGCTCATCAGCGCCAGGCGAGTCAGCTTCGCGAAGCGCAGGACGGCGCACAACGAACAAGAAAAAAAATGGAAAAGGAAGAAGACTAAAACAAAATGTCGGAAATCTCGTCATACCAAACTGTCCGTCTCTCTGTTTCCTTCCCTTCCCCTTCCCCGAGTCTCCCCCGTCCCCCTCCCTCTCTTCGCTCCTTCCTCCTCCTGCCTGGAATGATCCAACGGCTCCATAACAGGCTCTGGGCTTTTTGGGGGGAGGGCGGGGGGCCCTCGACTGGCAAGGGATGAACGGCCGCAGACCAGACCGACTACAAGCGGTGTTTATTAAGTGCCGTAAATTGTGCGTCCCCAGGGGTAGAGGCCATTAACTTTTGCGCCAGCAGGACGAATACCCGCCCCACCACGCCAAATTAGCCGGCCCAGTCAGGTATTGCGAAACAAGATTGGAGACTTTGCTTCCCGGGGATGACAGATTTATCAGTCTTTGGGCCCCTGCGTTGTTGTATTGTAAAGTGTTATTGTGGTGGTTGTCATATATTGTCATCCCCTCTGACCCCGTGTCGACCCGCCGCCCGAGGTCTTGTGTGTCGGGAAAGACGGGCACGGATCCCACACCATTTCGTTTCCCTTCCTTTATGCACGTGTGGAAAATGAAAAGAGCTCTGACAATAGAAGCAGGCCAGGCCAATATGTGCCTGTTCGGGCCAGCGGTCGGGGAACTTTGGTGCAATGCAGGTCACGAGGCTGTTGATTGGCAGATGCAATGGCTGGCGGCGCCCGACAGGTGTGTGTGTGCGTGTGTGTTTTTCGGCGGCGGCTATGCCATCGACGTGTAACAGAGCACGACCAAGGTCAAACCAAGTGCTTGCTTCTTTCGCAGAGCAGATGTTCCGTGCGTGGGTGCGATTTTTTTTTTTCCTTCTCTAAAATGTCCCCCCACTCTCTGATCTTGGCTCCGCAGCCGTTTCTTTCTCCGAGGCCGTGGCTCCTGAATCCAGGAACAGCATTGTCAGAAGAAACACCCGGGCTCCGTTTCTTGCCGCCCTATCCGTCCAGTAGTAAGTAGTAGCAGTAGCATGAGTGCACCTCGCCGAAAACAATGCTCTATCCAGAACGATGCCTTGCGTGGGGAGTACATCCGTACATGCTTGTACGTCACCTCCAACCCCGGCCCAAATCAATGACCGTATCATTCTTAGGGGTTGTGAAGGGCAGAGAAGAAAGAAACAAGAAAATAAGCAAGACAGCTTTATGTGACCACCCGATTCTGACACACGTGTCGTCTGACGTTGGGCCAAAGAGTAACGCGAGACTGCCAAGCCTGCCTGCTTGAGCAAGCATTTTGACGTCATTTTCTTCTTCTTCACCCGACTATTGCATGGAATCGCGTTGAATTGCTTACTTTCCTTCTTTCTTTTGTTCCTACTTTTTTCTGTTGCCTTGCTGCGCAGGCGGAGAAGTATACACATGTCATACAAGGCTCGGAGGTGACAAGCTCTTCCCATGACTAGGAGTTGATGCCGGACAGATGGTGCGCGCGACATTGTCAGTGACATGCGAATGGGTCTGCCCCCCCAATCTGCCCGAGACACGAATAATTCAAATACGCTTCTGATTAACGGGAACGAACGACTCCGCTAGCTGCCGCCTCGCTTCTGCGCTATTTATGATACACGGCGTAGACTACCAAGCACACGTTATACAAAGTACATGCTGCATCCGAAGTGCACACGTCTTTTGACGGCGTATGCCGTCATTTTGGTCCCATCATTGTCACGATTGCGCTTCCGCGTGCTCGCCAAGTTCCATCAGTTTATCGTCCATCCGCCTCTTTGCCGCCGTGGCGATGCCTCTCTCCTTGTTTGCCATGGGCTCGCTGAAGCACAGTTCTATCAGCGCCTGGAGTTCTCCGTGCGTGAATACGTCTGATGCTTCCGCATCGGCCCTGCCCTTGTCCGACTTGGCCTTCTCCACGATCGCGTCTGGCCCTTGGTCAAACAGCGCAAAATAGTTTGCCGCGCGGGCCAAGTCGACGCCCTCTTCCACATTCTTCAGGTTCTGCTGCAGAACGAGAATGTTGAGCTGCATACGCCCGCAGCCTCGATCGTTCATGGGCGATGCCATCCTCGCGTTGCTGACGAGGTAGTTGTTGATGAGGCGGCCGAGACCGCTTCGTATAAACGAGACTTCCTTATCGCGCAAAAAGCGAGCGATGGTCTCGTCGAAGAGTACCAATTCGAGGTTTAGGCTCAGTATTTGCGGATCGGGCTCGCGCACTTCTTGGTCCAGTATATACGGCGCGACGTCCGGCGACAAGGCGATTCCGAGGGAGTGGATCACTCTGCAGCGGACTTCCATGTGAAGGGTCAACAGAGCCGTTGTGGCAAGCTCCTCGAACGAGGACACAATGCCGTCGAATGCTCTGCCAAGATAAAAAGATGATGAGGTTAGTGCCCACTGGTGCGCAAGAAGGATCAATCGACAGCGAGAGAATGCAAAGGGGATACTTACTGCACCGACTCCTGTGTCAGAGGCAATTGGACCTGGTCTTGGCCCGACGCTGCCGTAATATGACCGCTCATCAAAGTCCATCGTCTATTGGCGTGGCGAGCAATGGACTGCCTCGAAGAATCCGTCTCGTGCGTCGTTATATGACGCAAGCCCGAGATCTTGGCCGCAAGCCACTTCATGCTCGTGTACAACAGGCAGAGAGACAGTATTGTATCTCGATCCTGAATGACATCATTCATTTCCAGCTTGGAGTCGTTTGTTTGATCGATCAAGGCCTTGATCTCCTTGTCAATGAGCTCGAGGGGGCCATCTTTAGTGCTCCAAATCTCCTTCGTGATGTCTTGCAGCGGGCCAGATTGTATAGTGAAACGGGCTGCTGCGCGTAAGTTGTTTGCATCCGCGCCTTGTTCTTGCGTCTTGGTCACAAGTGACCGATACCAGTCAAAACAGCGCTCGTAGTATCGTGACATTTGCGTCACAATCAAGGAACTCAACGCCTGATCCGGAGGTATTGTGCCGAGCATTTTACAGAATGCCGTGACAATTTGAAAGAAGAGCGTTGTGCCCTTGAAGACCGGCCGAGGTGCAACCCGGTCCCAGGTCTGCTCCTGAGTGAAGGTGTCGGCCTCTCCAAAAATGCTGTCGCTGAGCTTGCTCAGCGTCTCGTCCAACTGCGGCTGGAAGACATTGACCAAAAAATTGTCGAGAAATGTGGTTAGAGTGCTAGTGGCGAGGTCCGACCCTGGCGGTACAATGGTCTTGAGCCTTTGCAGGAACGACAGAGTGGGTGGTAGCAGGAGACTCATGTTGAAGACGCTGGGCTCAACGAGCGACTTGTAGCTGCCGGTGGACTGTTTCCCGGTGCTGAGGAGACCTCCTTGCCCGGTGTCTCGTCTCACGAGACTGCTGTCCAGTGTGACCCGATTCTTCTTGGTGTCGACGCCCGTTTTCCGGGAGGTGCTGGTCAGACCCGGTACAGTCGCTGAGATGATGCTCTCCAACGCCTCATATTCTGTAATCATCTCGACAGACTTGGCGTCTGCCTCGGAAAACTTGAACAGGTGCTCCCGCGCAGCCTCCTTTTTGCCGTTGGGATTGGCACCCAGGTTGGGCGAGTCGAATTGATAGACGTCTGCATCCGTTGTGACGTAGTTGTGAAGCAGCGACCTAATCTCATTTTGGTAAAGAACCCAGAGCTCCTTGAAGCTGCCGAGCAGCGCACTGTTGTTGCCAGCTCCTTCACGCCGAATGAGTGCTTTGATAAACTCGTGAAACACCCGTTGAGCTTCTGCAATGGCTTCGAATTTCCCGTACAGTGTCCACAGCAGGTCATAGATGACGTCTGCTCGCATCTGCGTCTCGCGATTGTTGTAGACGAGTATGCCGTCGGCCCTGCCAGCAGCGCCGCGCAGCGAGCTCGGGTGCCGCTGGTCAACCTCGTTGATGGTCTCGCTGACGATGGTGAACAATTCCACGGGCAGACGCTGCTTCAGCGTCTCGACAGCGTTCTGCAGCCGACCCAGCTTGTTCAAAGCCTCGACGAGCAATCCGATGTAGTTGAAGGTGTCAGCTTCAGGGTTCTTCATGGGATCCTCCGAGGCTGATTTTTCCAGCTCGATAGATTCCAGAACCAGATGAAAAGCAGACACGACATTCGCGTCCCCATACCCATCGGCAGTGGCGCCTTGTGTTTTGGCAAGGCTTTGCCATCTATCCTGACAGTAGGGCGACTTGAGATACAGGTGTTCATGTAGCTCCTCAACGAGAATATCCATGAGGGCGGTCTCCTGATTTGCCAAGTATTGTCTCAGATCATTCAGAGCTCGGATACCATCCAGCTCGGGGCGTCGGAGTTTCCTCAGAGCGTTTTGCAACACCTCGACGGCCGCCAGGAAGCGCTTCTCCGATATTCGAGCCTCCAACTGATCGGGCACAGCCCGCAGATCGTCCAGCTCATTCAGCGTCTGCAGAAGTTCATCGTACTCTTGCGAAGTCTGCGACAGACCTTTCAGCGCGGAATCCGTCGAACAGAGGCTGCCCCGGGAGCCGGCCAGCGACTCCTTCAACTCCCTGACGCGCCTCTGCGAGGCTTGAATACTGCCCTGGATTTTGTGGAATGTTCCTATGGAGCTGTTAAAGCCCTGATGATGTTCGTGCACAATGTTCTTGAGCGAATCCTGGAGATACTTGTGCGTATCCCTGAACTTGCGGTACTCGTGAGCCCGGCCGACAGAGCTAGAATCGAGCAGCTGAAGCGCCAGCTGCACGGGTATCGACTCTGCTTCGCACAAGGTTGGCCAATCGCTCCGTATGTGGTCCAGCACCTGAATCATCTGTCGCTCGGCGTTGGTCTCTTGCATGCGCGGCCGCGAGGGCATGGTCCGAGGGCCTGTTCGGGACGACTGCGGCGGAGAGCCGTATCGGTCGATCCGATCTCTCGAGCGGGAGCCATTGTAGGAATCGTAATCGTCCACGGGCCTGCCCAGATTGCCGTAGCCGTTACCGTTGCGTGATGGGGTACCGCCCCCGTAACGGCCCGACATGGCGACGAGGGCAGGACTGTCGGCTTCAATCACAGGCTGTCAGCGTCGGGGGCGCATCGTCGTCTGCCTCTCGGCTCGGTCGAGATTCGGAAGAGAACGCGCGGCGACCAGGGACGATAAATTCGCGGGTCGGCTGAATACTGTTATGGTCGGTGAAAGTGGAGTAAAGGCATTCCGGCAAATCGCCATGCTTCGTTCGCATTGGGAGGGATGTGCGGGAGCTGTCGGCGCACAGACCAACCTAGCTGCAGTACCAGATAGCTCCTGTGGCGTCGCTTGCGCCCACAGCCGCCATTGGGACCCCGCTGTCGATGAGCACATCATCATTGACCCTCACGTCCGGCAAGACGAACAGAGACGGAAAAAAAAAAAGGTCTCACGAAACAATTCTGGAGAAGGAAAGTGAGCATTAACATCTTTTCGTGGCACTTGCCAGAAAATGCCGCCACACAACTTTAATGTGGTCTGTTTGAGGGAAGGGGGGGCTTTCATCGACGGGGATTCGAAATGTGTGTCCTCGACATGATTGCCCAAGCTTCCAAGGTCCAGCTTTGCTACGAGATCTGAACTCCTAAGGGCTGACTGGGCGGGGAGCTAAAGGGGCGCTTGCCAACAGAGGCTTCACAAAGCACCCTCCTGCACGGCCTAAGCCCCAGTTCCTGACCATGCGTAGATGAGCGTGAATTTTGGGAACGGAAGTTCAGGTACCGCCTGGGTTTCCCGCCGCTGTGCGAAATATACTCGCGATAATCTTATGACTCAAATAGGAATGGCGCGCGCCTCGGTCGATTGGTGGCTGCATAAGACATCTAAACCTCGACATGACTGCTGCCCGATTTCCATCGGCATTTGCAATAAATGGTCCGTTCCAGCGTTATGAGCTGAGGTGATAGCACGAGCGTGTTTCATCTAAGGCAGAAATGTGGTGGCAGCCATTATCGGGTGAAGTTGCTTTGCTAATTAGAATGCTTGCTTTCTACACCATGATTTGGACGCAAAGCCGTGATTCGAGCCGTCTCATTATTGCTACTAGATCATCCCAACATGCCCTCCTTCGCCGGCAACGACGTCAACGCAAGCAGGGCGATTGGAACGCTTGATGCTGATCTACGGCGGACTGCCCTTAAATGGTTTGATGGTGCTTGGACTGCCCTGGTTCGAGCTCTGCCCGCCGTCGTCGCCGCTTCCGTCGTCGAGCGGCGCCGACTGGCTCGATTCCCCGACCTGCGATGGTTTCGGAGGCATTGGCGTCGACGGACGATTTTGCCTCGAGGCGTCGCTCTCCGTCACATCTGTCGTTTGACTCGATTTGGGTGCGTCTGCCGGTGCGGGAATGGGAGACACGCCGCCCTGAATTGTAGTTCCAGATACTTCTGCCGGCGCTAATCGATTGCCTTCAACCCTGACCTGCTCCAACAACGTCGTGCCAGTTTCCTCTTCTTTCTGTAACCGACCGTCAATCGAAATCACGGCTTTGGCTAGCTTTCTCACACCAGCAGCAATGACACCTGGGCGTTCCCATGCCAAAAGCCCGGGGGGCCCGGGCACCACCTGCGAAGATAGGACGTCGTAGCTGACGTATCCCCAAGCTAAGCACGTATGAGCATCGGAGCTGGCTGTCGGCGAGATGCCCTGTGAGCGATCCTGGTCCTCTTGAGCCGCAGCTTTCGCAAAAGTGGTAACTCCGATTCTCGGTTTGTGTGACGGTTTGGGCACTTGCTCCGTCATAGACGAACAGTTTGCCCACATCCTGATAGTCCCCTCCGGACCGGGGAGCCAGGTCAGTTCCGTCATGTGAATCATCTCCTGGTTCGAGAATTCGTGCTTGGACTCTAGAAGCCGGAGCACCATGACAAAGAAAAGAAGAAGTCCCACAGGAGAATCGCACAGCGCGTAGGACAGAGTGTTTGGCTCGAAAGCCTTGTCGCCTACGGTGTTTATGCCCGGGAGCAGGGGGATCTGCTTGTGTTGGAGCCGCCTCCGCGCTTTGTGCCGGCGAATGATGGCGATGTCGTGCTGGGAATAGCCGAGGCACGGCCTTTGTAGAGTTGAAGCCATCTTCCACTTGAGCCAGGCCAGCGGAGCAAACCGCAATTTGGGCTGGCTGAAGGGCGGCGATATCATATGCGCGCCCAGACACGAGTCTGGGAAAGAAACGGCAATGTACTTTATGAGCCTTGAGTCAATGTCGGTGAATGCGTTTGGTGATGGGGCAGCTGTCGTGACGAGATAATGATCGTAGCCCAGGCGCTTCATCAACTTATCGAACATTTCAGCCACAAGAGGAATCATGTGCTTGCTGCTATTAATTGCGTCGCTGAAGCCGAGTCCAGGAAGTGAGGGGATAACAAGGTGGAATGCGATATCGTCACGCTCCCCATCGCCTGGATTGGTGAAGTGGTCGGTCAAATGAGTCAAAGAGAGGTTCGTGAAGGGAAACGGGGGTATCATCAGTAACGGGGCCGAATTGGCGCGGGAAGAAAGCGAATGGACAAAATGAAGACGAACGGACGATTCAGAGCCTTCAGTTCGTATTGCGGTTCGAAATTGCGGAACGCTGCGGCTCAGGTCAGCTTCTGGGTTGCGCCAGAAACCATGCGACAGCCTATCAACATACGGGACCAAATGAGCGTTGAACATGACGGTAGTGATCGAATATTGGTGATCGCATCAAGGTACGTCACTCACCAAAAATCTATCAACGGCTCCACGGTTGACTTTGGCTCCCACCACAGGTTTTGAGTTGGTTGCGGTTCATCGTGTGGGAGCCGTGTAAGTTCCAACTTTTGCCTGGTGAGGTTCAAGTATTTGCTTGAGATCTTTCCACATTGTCAGCGTTTCTGGCCTTCTTCGCAGAGTACCAAACAACCTTACATGAATTGTATGCAGCTTGACTTCCTCGTCGGGAATCAACGCGGCATCTCGGCTGGCCATGCCGAAAGGTGAGAGATATACGACAGGACCCAACAGAGAACACAGTAGTCAACACGACATGGGAAAGCTTTTCAAAGAGACTCGCGATTTGTCTGTCAGATACATTCTTGTTCCTCAATTAACAATAAGAAGTGAAAGAGAAGTAAAGGGAAAGCAGAGCAGAAAAAGATTTTTCCCCTTAGCGGCAGTCAACATCCATACTGTGATCTGAGACCCAGTTCCGTTCATGTAAGGAAGGGTCCGGCCGCATTTCGTGGCTTTCCTTGGTGCTTCTTCATTTCCGACCCAGACCTGCCCATACTTCGCCGAGTCCGGAAGTCATCACGCTGGATCCCTGCCGTTCCCGAACCCACTAATGATGTCTAGGCCGGGGTATCTCGGTCGCTCCAGTCAGTCGTGAGCCCAAGCTCGTGGGCCACGATCGACTGGGCAGTCTCTTGTGGCTGTGTGGCTAGTGCCGCGCAACGTGGTCGTACGCGGGTACACGGGTGCTGGGAACAAGATAAGACAAATATGGGAAGGGAGTTTAAAAAAAAAGTATGGGAACATGAAACGAGTGGCGGTGCACACGCAAGTCCTGCATCCAATTTCGGAAGAGATCGTCCGGGGAGGAAGGGGGGGTTCGAAGCGGCTCGTGAAGCCCGTGCCGTATTGTATCTGATTGATGAGAAGGGAGGTGAGGGAGGGGCTCATACGTACAATACGGTTGTTCGCCACTGTTCAGGCGGGGCAACGCCCTGCTGCGCAAACAATTCGATGGATGAAGCCGTCAATATTTAGCAACGGCGGCACGACGTGTGCGTTTGTGTGTGGCGGCCACTACTAGCCGTTCATCGGCGCCACTCCGAGCAGCAAAACAAGGAACGTGCATGGTAGTTCGACGTCCCCGGGGCGCCACCATTGGTTGTCAGGGTCCTCAGCTGAGCCTCCTCCCTGCCCTCTTATCCACACGAGAATCACGGCCTGCATGGAGGACGCGCAAGCCACACCCCCCAATCGATCTGCATGTCTTGCACCACTCCAACCCTATCGGCCGCGTCTGTGGCGCAGGCTTGCCATTTCCTCCCCTTTCCCTTTCTTTTTCTTCTCTGTCGTACAGGGCTACCTGCCTTGGAACCCTCACGTTGCTACCTTGACCAACAAAGCAATTAGACGCTGTCGTCTCCACGGATGTGAAATGTTTGCCGCCCTCCCCTCCGACCGCAGGCCACCGAGCTCCAGAAGGACAAGTTGTTCAAACACGCAGCATTGTGGCAATGTAGCAACGCGGCCGTCCACAAACCGCCGACATGGCTGGTCATGTGTGCAGCATCGCCTGATTTGCCCTTCGTTGAACCCTTCGTTGAAGTGCACATCAGAGTCCAGAGGCAAGCGTAGCAGTCATGGGAATGCTCTTTCGCATCATGACCCGGTTCTCGGTGGTGCGGGGTTGACGGGTGCAGGGGCTGTCGCTGCCGCATTCCCCCTCAAGTTGATTTGGCCAATCCGGGACACGATATTGCTTCCCACGGCATCAACCGCACCTCGCGGGGATGTCAAGGTGGGCCCGGCTGGGGCCGTCTCTTGCACCCTGAAAAGCTTGATCGCAGTTCCATTCCAGATCCCCATGGTGCCTTTGGCCATCTGCATCTCGTTCGAGAAAATGACCCCCCAGAGCAACGACTCATACCACCCCAAAGCAAGGGGAGACCACTCAAAGGAGTGAACGCGGGCTGATGGCGAAGGATCGACACCCATCAGCTTGATTGTCTGTATCTGTCGTATTGCTTCTGGCGTGAGTGTTTCCCGGCCCGTTTGTTGGGGTAGAAAGCCCGACGAATGCTGTATTACAGTCAAGATACTGTGCAGTGGTAATTCAGGTAGCCAGCTATCAATCCAGGCTGCTGAGGGCTCAAACGATCCATTGTTGTTTTTTGAAGCAGAAGATTGCGCGCCAAGGCTTGCAGCGCTGTTTTGCCGCGTAAATGGTCTCGCTCCGGCCGGCAGTTTCCCACGTGCTTTCTCTGACATGCCTCGCAATTGTGTGGGAACGGCACTGTCGGTGTTGGTATTGGGGTCAGGGGATTCTTGTGACTGATTCTCGCTCGTCGTGGATTGAGCGGGAGTGGGCTGCTGATCTTCATCGCTGTCGTCGTCCGAATCTCCGATGGCAAAGGTGTCATCCTCGGGGGTTGCTATTGATGCGACTCTGGATGGCATTGCGGGTGGACTTCTTGCGCTGTCCGCGCGCAAGCTGTCCGCGGAGCTTCTGACAGATCCAAGATCCACTGAGTCTCCGCCATCCTTCCTCAGCCTGTTTCGCCGCTCCATCTCTTCTTGTCCACTCTCAAGCGTAAATAGTCGAAGAGCCTCGATTCGTTTCCTGTTCTTGACGATAGCTACTAAAAGCTCGGGGTTCTTCCGATAGTTGTGGTCGATGATGGCGCTGATCGACTCCATCAAAGAATGAAGAAGCTGATGATTGGTTTCGTTGGCCAAAAGGAATGATGGAGACGACATGGATGAAAACAGATGCATGAGCTGCGAGCTGCCCGATGCGCTAAGGCTGGTAACGTATGGGGCAATGTTATTGATGACTGCGAGGAGAGCAGGATAAATGGCTGTGAAGTTTCCCTGGCTTGACGTGATGAGATTGTAGATGGAGTGAATCAAGAAGTCGCAATATGAACCCCGGAACCCAGGAATGCGAACGCCTGTCGGAAGAGACTCCTGACCTTCAAAGGGCTTGTTGAGGCTAGATCCGAAATTGGGATCTACGCTCAACGTTTGCAGCAGGAAAGCACACATGCGAACGATTCCTTGCTTGGCCGTGTCAGTCTTGTAATCGAGAGCATAAAATATCGTCAGCACCACAAAGTCTTGTACTCGATCTGTGTCGATGATGAATGAGCGGAATCGCTTATTGCACTGTGTCATTTCCCAGAAAAACATCAGAATCTCGGGTGCAAAGTGCGTGGCAGCCTGAGGTAGATATGAGGATTTCTCCGAAAGTGGTTGGCTGAGGATCCGAGACATGCCTTCAACAATGAATTGAAAATCATGCGGACGATGCAAACGGCCGAGGAAGTGGCGATAATAATTCTTCTGCGAAGCGAGCGGCTCAGATGCTGATTCGGGTATCGGATAGATAAGTAGAGTGAGCATAAACTGCAATGAGTAAGTGACTAGATTCTGTTTCGAGTCCCGGAAAACTAAATTGTTGTACGGCACGCGCCAAGTCGCCGGATTGTACTTGAGGGTCTGTGTTTAAGTTCAGTATACAAGCAATTGGAAAGATGACAGCCTCGAAAATTGTATATAGGAAGTCACTTACGGTATTCAGGAGCGAACAGAGGACAGATAAAACGATCTGCTTGTCCTGGGAAGTACACAAATATGTCAAAGTGCGTATTCCGTTCTGCGTCAATAAGCCAGGCGTTGTGTACATGCTCTGGCCAGCCAGCGCAAGCAACAGTCGTAACACCTCGGCACGATTATTCTCATACTCTTTGGTTGTGGCAACAGCGGTGTGACAACCGACTCCGCTTTGCCAAATCGCGAATGTCACTTTATCGCGCCCATGTGGTTGGCTTGTGATGGTAAAGTCGGAGAAGAACAAAAGATCTATCAAAGTATCTATGAGCTCTTCCGCAAGTGGTTTCGTTTCCTCGTAATCGTCCTTGTTCGCGGTCTGCTGCTCTCCGTCATCTTCCGCTTCGTCAAATAGGATTTCATTGGCGATGACGGCCCGTCGTGATCTCTTTCGTCTGCTGCCCCAAAAGAATCGTTGCTCCCACGATTGAAGGGTTTCCTTTTCATACAGGTAGGGAAGTAGTCGCGTCAACACCCTGATACAGTTCAGGACATCTCTTTCGGGGGCAAGATCGGGATCCGGAAAGGATGGATGATGCCGAAGAATGAAGAGTCGCGAGGTCAATGCCAAGATCAAGGTCTCTATGTTTTCTAGTGCTCGATCTCGTGTCCTCCGAACGTCGTTGGGCGAAAAAAGGCTGAAGACATCCTCGGAAGATTCTGGGAGTTCCCAAAACTGAAGATAACCCTGTCAGCGACTGTGAACAGTGATAAGAGGGTTGGACTATACTGACAGATGTCCAGTATGGGTCGTCGGCTGGAATGTGGCGCTCTTCAGAGAGCTTGAAGATGCCCTGTTTGAAAACGATCTTTGAGTCGCTCGCGCCCATCTCGACGGGGTGAGGCAGGACCCCCTTCAGACGAGCTGTTGATGATGATGAAGTTGCGGACAGGAATGGGGTAGTGACGGATGTAGGGACCAGACATCCGTGCTCCATGTAACACGAAAGGGGAGCATGAAGCTCCGCCCAGGCCAATCGAAAGCACGCCTAGACTATGGGCTCGCGCTACCCAATTCAGCAAGTGCCAACCAATACCTTGCGTTATGCGGCAACTTATCGATAAAGTAACTCGACTGTGGATTGACGGCGAAAAAAAAAAACCGTCTTCTTGCCAATGCGCGCCTTTCTATTCGGAAAGTCTTGTTCCTGTTGCCATGCTTTGGGAACTTTGATCTTGATCGTGCCTTCAAATACGAACGATGATATGCCTACATCTCGCTTTCGGTCAACGGACCAGGTCTCTGCGCAGTCTTGGAAGCCAAGGATACAGAGCTGCCCTTTGTTCCAGACGACGATTGCTTCACTCCAGCCAGCATCACCTGACCCAGCAAACTGAGCGTACAAGAGGCAAACGCAGGCAACGCAGGAATGGCATCGGTCAAACAGTTGATCCTAACAAAGAAAGCCTAGTCCTTCGACAAGACGCTCAAGGGACTGTTGACGGCGCGTCCACGTCAATCGAAGCCCATGAAGCGGAAACGCAAGATACAAATGGGGCCGCATGGACATCCTTGCGCGCCCGCTTACAAGCCTCGCAAGACGGTGAAGACGAAACCAATGCTTCCGTTGTTGGAGGAAAAGATCATGATGCCGGACCAGGCAAAGACGCGACTCTGACCGACGTCCCCTCACCGAAAAAAGCCGCCGGACCTAAATCGAAACGCAAGGGCAAGGCCGAGCCTGAAGGCAAGGCTGGGCTTGAAGTCCAGACAATCCGGCCAGCAAAGTTGAAATTACATCCTATCGAAGAAGACTCGAACAGACAAGCTCCACAATTGTGCTATAATTTAGACAGGGTGCTGTTCAATCCCGGAGTCTATCATATGCAGGATCAACGGTCAGGTGTTTTCAATTTCGACCCTTATCTGGCATCAATCATGCCAGTTGAGGAATTCGACTATAATGTTTTGAAAGAATACGTGACATCCTCCAAGGACAGCAAGTTGATGGAGCTTTGTGCCCAGCATGGGAAGAAGTATTGCGGATCAACGTCAAGCATGACATCCATCCTGTCACATTTTCACTTTCTCCTGTCAGATTGGAGGCGGCCTAACTTTGAAAGTCTCTCAAAGTCTTTGGACCCAGAATCCCTCAATTTTACGGAGTTGAGCCGAGGGCCCGCCGCCGCATTTGCACGTTACAAAGACGGAGTCTACGCCATCGACGCTGATAAGGAGTACGACACCGACAACATTCTCAGTATGCTTGGAAAATCTATGGAGAAGTTTATGACTCTACCGAAACAAGAATTCGAGAAATATCGAAGATCACGGTCCCATCAACTGTCAGAAGAGGAAAAGAATGCGGCAGAAGCTTATCATTTCACCACTCTTGGCGACTTCATGATGCGTTCGCAGCTCGACGCCTTCGATCCTCGTTTGCCAGGTTCTGGAGTGTTCGATCTGAAGACAAGAGCCGTCGTCTCCATCCGCATGGACGTTGGGGGCTACCAAAAGGGGGTGGGATACGAGATTCGAAAACGTTTTGGAAAGTGGGAGTCTTTTGAGCGAGAATACTATGACATGATAAGAGCAGCTTTCTTGAAATACTCTCTTCAGGTTCGCATGGGCCGGATGGATGGCATTTTTGTAGCCTTTCACAACACTCAAAGAATATTTGGCTTTCAGTACGTCAGCCTTGCCGAAATGGATCATGCGATCCACGGCACGAATGACACTTGGCTGGGTGACCAAGAATTCAAATGCAGCGTCGCGCTGCTGAATGATCTGATGAACAGAGCGACGCAGCGGTTCCCAGGACGAACGCTCCGCCTGCACGTTGAAACAAGACCGACCAAGGTGCCTTTGACGTACTTTTTCGCTGAACCGGTCACAGATGAAGAGATGAGGATCATTCAAGAGGCAGGAAGACCGTCTGCGGAAGAACTAGAGCGTGAAATTCGAAGTCTCAGTCGAGAGGAGCGCACGGCAGAACGTGAGGCAGAGAAAGCACAGGATGTCGAAGCTACTCAAACAGATCGCGGAGATCTTGAAGAAACAGACACAATCAGAGAAGAATCGACTGTCAACGAAGCGCAGAACGAAAACAACTGGCTTGAGATGATGGCAAAAGTTGATGAGGCCGTTGAGAACGAGTCATTGGGTATCAGATCCATCCGGGAGGCGGTTCACGAAGCACTGGAGCAAAGCGGTCTTCTGCAGGACAAGACCGAGCTAGAGAGCGAAAGATACTTGGACGACCTTGTCTCGGCATTGACAGCGCATTCAACAGAGTCGAAGGAGAACAGAGAAGCTCAGGGACAGGAATCTGATCTAAGTGAAGCACGGGGAGATGCTTGTCTTGAGTCCGGTTCCGACAGTGCTACGCTGGCAAAGCTCATCCTGAGAGTAACGGAAGGAATCAATGATAAAAACCCAAATCTGAGGACTTTTGAGCGCAAAGTCGCAGATCTGGCGGCGCAAGCCAAGAAGATCGAGACTATCGGCGCAGATCAACCCGTCGTCAAGAACGAGAACGAGGGCGGTCAAGTTGGCCATGACGTACACGAACAGGCTGCTTGTCAGGCAGAGGGAGATGTCAAGGGTACCGAGGAATCGAAACAAGAGCTTTTTGGCATGTACGTCAGCGTTCGCAACATGGTCAATGGCCAATTCGTGCAACGCCCCGTCGATGAGGGTAAACGTCTTGATTGGAATGTCCAGTATACTATCACGGAACTGTCAGACAAGCGCGCGCAAAAAATTTACGCCAGCATCAAGAGGCGCAGGAAGGAAGTTCTCGCGAAGGATCCGAGAGAAAGGTCAGAAGATTGGTATCGCATGTTCAAGGGTCAATTACCCATCATCACTAAACAAGGGGAAAAGTTCCGCGAAAAGAGACGGCAGCTGGAACAGGGGAGCCCGGTATACGTGGCATGGGATAGGGCTCCGCTCCCTTCTGACAGCTCCTCTCCTGGGGCCGATGAGTGATCTTGCCAACACAAGCGCGTGAGCGGGCGCGACCAGAGGTCAGTCGAGTCGACTTCGTGCACCTCAAGGAAAAGCAAGCTCTCTCACCGCGGCAGCATCGGCCAGACTGTATTTCTAGTGTATTGTATCGTATTCGGTGGTTTTCGAGCATGGATTGTTAGCGAGTGGGATCCATCAGGGAATGGGGTCAGGAGACCTATTCATGTGCTTATGAGCCGCATCGTGCCGGATCATCTGATCAACTGCGGAACGAGGAATCATCGTCGACCAAATAATTGATCAGAAAGAGCAGGGGTTCGAACTCTCGTAAAGCCGGCGATGGCATGGGCCTTTCGATGAAGAAAGGTAATGCCAAGGTCAAGCGGTATAACATTACGTTATCCGGTCTTCTCATCCAGCAGGTGACAGCCAGTGAAGCACATCACGATCGACACCAAAATGGGATACACGGCCAACATCATTCTGCCTGGAAGCTCAATACGGTCAATTGTCCGTTCCCACTTGCAAATCCAACGCATCTGCAAGTGTGCCGTCCATCGGCCCTTGTATTCTTGCAACCCGTTACGAGCCGGAAAACGCAGCTGGCGCGCGACAGCGACTTCTCCAGGGGTCTCTTGGCAGTGGGTTTGTTACTGGGCCCTTCGTGGACGCAGTACCTCTTGATAAGGCTGCGGAAAGATGTCCAGCAACGCATCTTGAGTCAGCGAGGAAACACCGACCGCCAAGCTGTTAGACTAGCCATCAAATGCCATCCACATGCCGGCCTATATGTCAATGAAGGCTCATCTGCTAAGCTGCACACCCACTCTGTTATTAAGACGATCCGTAACCCGGGTGAAGGCTGATCCATAATGCTCCCCCGTGGGGAAGCAGACACAATCCGAAGACGGCCATTCTGGAAAGGGCGGAGTCAGTTGCTGCCCATGCCGGGTTGGTATTTGCCTTTGTTGCAGGCGCGAATGGATTGACGATGGCCAGAACGCAAACGCCGATGCCACATCAAAACCGTGCGTCGCGTATGGCTTAAGCAATATTTGCTGGCAAACGCGTAATCAGGCTCTCCACATGAGCTTAGCTGTTCGGACAGAAGAAGCAAATTCTGACGGCAGGCTCTTCGTGGAAGAGAGAGCGATGGCCGTCTGCGATGCAACTCAACATTTAAAGACACCTCGGAAATTCGACCAAGGACCGTTTTACAGCCGTCCAAGGCCGGAAACCTAATCATTGGGGCTGTGTCACCCGAGCAGACGATCGGTGTTTGGCCGTCATGTCGCCCTTGTCCGGATCACGGAAACACCGAAAAAAAAACATGTCGTGAGTAGCCGCGCGACCTTAATTCAGGAATAGGAGAGACACTACATTGTCGCGAGTTCGGACCACAGTGATCGGATCAGAAATCCTGGCGCGAACTGTGTCAGGTAGCACGTTTGTCGCTGAAGGGGGCAACTACTACACCAAACACAATTATGCCTTTCACCAAGCTGTGAAACCATGATCAGTCGGTCTACCCATGAAGAATGCCCCCCCCCTTAGCGATGTCCTGTTCTCGAGCGGCACACAGACCTTGAGCCAGGGACAAGCGGACCAGTGTACCGCAAAAAGGAATGTAACGCTGACGGCCCCCATTCCCCCGGCCAAGACTTGAATTTTATCTCTTTCGACCAGATGAAAGCTTGGCTGTTGTCATCGGGCTTGGCAAAGATGATGCTGGATCTATGAAAGCAGGAGGAGTGATCTGAGAAAGAATCATGTTTGATTCTTCTCGGTCAGCCCGAGCTGGATAGAGGGGGCCTGATTGAGCGGGCTCGACCACACCACCTTCCTTCCAGCTGTTTGCTTCTGGCCCCATCATCCTTTTTCCAGGTCCGCCTGATCTGGCCATTGCGTGGAGGTTTGGAATTTTAGCCCCTGGGTACATCTCAGTGCCTGCTAGTCGCCATGGAAGTGTTTCGGGTCACCGCTCATCAACTCAGAAATCTGACAGGGCCAGGATGTTGGAATTTGAATCGACTACGCCAACCGGCTTTGAACCCGGTTTCACCATTTGACCTCCAGAGATTTCAGGGTTCAATCCCGCGCAGTCTTTGGCGTATGACTTCCACCCAGCTCAAGCCTTTGACGTTGTCGCAAGTGACTAGCTATGCAAGCCTTCGGCATTTTGTCCTCATGTCAGATTCGCTGCTGTGGAGCATCTGGCAGAGTTCCGAAGATTGGCTTGTCAGCCTTCCATTGCGCCATCAGCTGTTCATTAAGTTGTGGTTACATCGTCGAAGGCTATGGCTGCAGCATTGAAAGCAAAATGCATCAAGAAAGCATGCCGGGCATCAGCCGAAGCGTTGTGCTTCCATGTTGGTAGGAAGGACCCTAGAGACGATGCTCGCGTTGATACAGCATCCTTGCTCACTTTGGCGCTTCCAGGATTGTCATCGGTGCCAAAGATCTCCGTAATCGAGCGTCCGAGTATAAAGAGATGTGCATGTTCGTCGTATAAGCCACACCAAGTCATTACCGCTTGCTGAAAAGTTCAGCGCTTTTACTGCCAAGTCCAAATCGAAGAGCATCTCCAATTCCTTGTATCGTCATATGCAATGCATCTCACTCTCCTCATCTTGCTTCTTGCTTTGTATTTCTTCCTGCAATCCTCGGCGGCCTTGACAAGCGCATCACGAGATTTGCAGGGAAGGGATCTGCATCTCCTTTCTGCTCGAAACTTGGAGACTCTCACTCGTCGTGAGATAAAGTTGTTGACAAGAGCCTTGGTGGAGAGAGGCCTCTTAGATGATATTTGGAGAAGGTTTAGCGATGCTACGACGTGTTCTGGTGGTGAGGTATTTCTAGCGAAACCCGTTCCACCTAAGAAAACGCGCTCAGTATAGCATTGCAGGCTTTCTTTGGAGCTCTCAAGATCCTTGCTTTCCTTGGCGACGAAACATTTGTCAAGGTGATTCAGGGGATATGTAAGATTACCAAGGTACGAGATGATCCCCCCAACATGAACCTCACCTCTTGGACGATTACTTAAGGACTGATATGTAGGTGCAAGCGGACGATGTCTGTGATGGAGCCATCGCCCTAGAAGGGCCTATCATTGCTTCAGATATTCGCAAGACAGCCATTGGATCAAGGACCTCCAAAGCATTCTGTGCCACATTCTTAGGAGTCTGCGATTATCCAGACCCGCGACCTTGGAACATCAGCTTCCCTTCGCCCAGGCCTGTCGGCGGGCGTCCAATTCCTAGCGGCAGGAAACCCCTCCAAGTCGTCCATTACTCAGACATTCATATTGATCCTCTTTATGAAAGTGGCTCGAGTACGCAGTGCGGTGGACGGCCGATTTGCTGCAGGTGAGGCTCGATCATTCCAAAGAAGACACCACTTAAATGCTCCAGCCAGGACTGATCGCCTTGAAAACAGATCGTATACGCAAGGCGATGCACCCGGCGAGAACGAATTCCCAGCTGGTCCCCACGGAGATCACATGTGCGATGTACCGTTTGCCTTGGAGAGGAGCATGTATGATGCCATCAATCTTCTTGTGCCGGACGCGGCATTTAGTATCTTCACTGGCGATATCGTTGATCATGCCATTTGGAACACCAGTAAGGCGGCCAACACTGATCTTAGTATGCAAATGAGCCTGTTTCTTGAGCTATTTTTCCACGGCAGACTGACCTCGACCTTCCCAGTCCGACATGCATATGCTACCATGAATCAGACCCTCAACATCGTCTATGGCACTGCGGGCAATCACGAAGCACACCCGGTCAATTCCTTCGCCCCCGGCACTATAAGCCACGATGATGACTGGATCTACGACCTGCTCTCGGAAGACTGGAGAGGTTGGATCGGCTCGGAGTCGACCGCTTCTGTCCAGCACACCGGTGCTTACTCCACCAAATTTCCCGGTGGCAACCTGCGTATCATTTCCCTCAATACCAACCTCTACTACCGGCATAACTTCTGGCTGTATCAAGATTACGACAACAGAGACCCCAACGGCCAGATTTCCTGGCTTGTGAACGAGCTCGATGCTGCCGAGAAAGCTGCCGAGCGCGTTTACATCGTGGGACACATGCCTCTCGGCGAGCCGGATGCCCTCCACGGCGGTTCCAATTATCTTGACCAGGTCTTCAAGCGCTACTCGAACACGATATCAGCCATGTTCTTTGGTCACACGCACGTCGACCACTTTGAAATCAGCTACGCTGATTACGATCATCGATCGGCCTCCAACGCCCTCCTCACATCGTATATTGCGCCTTCCTTGACGCCCACGTCTGGCATGCCCTCATTCCGCGTCTATCTCGTAGACCCGGACACGTTTGCTGTGCTTGATCACAGCACCTACGTGGCCGACATGGACGACCCATCTTTTCAAAGAAGGCCAGTCTGGACCAAGTTTTATTCCGCCAAGGAAGCTTACGGCTCTGTCGTGTCACCGCCTCTAGCCGCCCCAGAGGCCGAGCTCACACCCTCCTTCTGGCACAACGTCACAGTCGCCTTTGAGCACGACGACACCCTATTCGGGGCCTATATTGCCCGCAAAAGCCGCGGCTGGAAACCTGCATATTGCTCAGGGCCCTGTAAGGCCAACGAGATCTGCCAGCTCCGCGCTGGTCGCAGCCAGGATAACTGCTGGAAGCCCACGCCTGGGATCCATCTGACGAAGCGAATGAATGACCAGGCCCAAAAGGGAGAACACGATGAGTGCGGGATGCCGATTACCCTCAAGACTTTGGGTACTGTCGGCGGCGACGTCGACGCTTTACGAAGCCTGAAGACTTTTATGGACGAAGCGATCGCTGCTGCTGCCTCATCTTGAGCGTAGCTTACTCTCTGCAAACCGGTATGACCCATTCGAGTATGGAACCAGGAGAAGGATGCCAGCCAGTGTGAATGCGGGTCTTGGCGGAACCGCGCGGGTCAATCTCACAAGACTCAGAACGCTGTCGCTTGAAGCTCAGTCGACGCCGTCCCCACGAAGCTATGAGCACTCCAGGAGTTGTGCAATTCACACTGCGACCTGGCAGCCGCCGAACAAGCTATACCGAGAGACGAGTTCTGGAATTCCGGTCGAGGTAAGCGCTTGCAGCTGCATCGAGATAACCAGGTTGCCGTGCCACGACATTCACGTATCCAGTTTGGCAAGTCCGGCCGCATATGAAGGGCGCGTCAGACGATTAGCCCGCCTTTCCTGCTTTTGTGTAGTATAAGCTCTCGCATCGTGGTATATAACCCGTGCGATAAGCTAGAGCAGATCATATAGGGTGGGCTGGCGCACCACATGGAATGGAAAAGCGTTGATTACGGGTACGTATGGCGAGACATGGCACGATACCAAAGGGTAAGAGCTCAAGCACTCTGCAATAAGAAGTCGACCGTGTGCTCTCACAGTGGATGCAAAGTCGTGGATCCCGGCAGGCCCTTCCGCAGCTCGGTGGCACTTTTGATTGTGATGCTCACAAAGCCCTCGGTCTCGAAGCCAATGTCAAAATCGACACTGCGATGATCATCACAGACTTTGATGTCAGGAACGCAGGCACATGCGCCCATGTCCATGCCGGCAGATTCAAAATTCATCTTGGCCTCAACGATGGCCGCCGACACGTAGCTGCTCCACAGGCCGTAGGCTTGCGGGAATCTCTTCTGGATATCTATGGATCTGCATCGGACGCTCCGGTTGCGACACACGATTCCTACCATATGCACGACATAGGTGGGTGTGACGCAGAAGGAGAAGCTTGGCGGCGGCGGCAGCTGCAGCTGGGTCCCAAGAGTGGCGGATCGCTTCGCCAGCTGCATCTCGGCCAGATCGAGTAGCCTCGCATACCGGGGGGTCAGAGCCGCACGGACTTCTGGCCGCGGATCTACGCACGCTATGTGGAACGTCTCGTCGAACTCAATCATGAGCTGCAGCAGAGCAAGGCCATCCGGGTCGGCGAGTTGGTGGCGGGGAGACTCTTCAATATCCGCGAAGCGTTCTTTCCACGAGTCTCGTGCGCGGCGTTCGGTCCAGCTATCACTCGGCAGGGGAAGCTGCTGCGACTTGTAGTTGACGTCGGAGATCAACTCGCCCCTCATGAAGCCGAAGCAGTGCAGCGCATTGAGGGCAAAAGTCGCTTCGGTGATGGACTTGAAAGGTTCCGTCGACGACGTTGCGGGCGCGTAGAGTTTCTTGGCAAGGCCCGCAGGAGCCAAGTAGAAGTCTATGGCCTCTAGATCCTGAAAGCAGTAGGCAACGTGACGAAGGAGAGAGGCGGCATCAAGCAGGCTCCGGCCTCGACGCAGGCCCGGCGATGAGGTTTCGACGTCTTCCCACAGCTTCCACTGCTTGAACAGGTTGAGCGCGTTCGCCACGTGTACGGTGGCCTGCTTGAGTTGTTTCTGCAAACAGCAGAGGCCGTAATGCATGGTGCTGGCCAGCACCACGGCCTGTTTGTCGGCATAGCTCAAGACAGGCTTCCTGGTCAGCTTGATCAGGTGGCCAATCGAGATATTATACTGCGTCATGCCGATCGTGTAGTAGTCTTGCGCGAAGAGGCGACTATCACCCTGACTCGATGATATCTTCATCCGCTGGTGCAGAGCGGAGAAGGCAAGGCCGGCATGCCAGATGGCCGGATGCGCCTGGGCGGCTCGGAGCACATCTGTGGCCCAGAAGGATGGGTCGAAGCCGCCGGTGATTTCTTTTACCGTGAGAGACCGGAACATGTCAAAGATTTGCCGCTCCCGAGACGTCGGATACACGCCTACGGGGCTGGCTGAGTAGACGGGCTGCTGGGTCAGTTGCGGGAGGTCTGGCTGAGGCGCGTCAACGGTATAGCCATTGCAGAAGCGGCCCGTGGATGTACACCGGCGGCAGGCTGGTTTCTGCTCGTCGCATTTGATGCGTCGGGCTCTGCAGTATGACTGCGTGTCAGCTCGTCACCGGAGACGAAAGAGGACCGACTGTCTTGTCACAGACGGGTAACTGGAGACAAGATGTGTAGCATAGAGGGTAAAATTAAAAATCCCAAAAAGGAGCGAGAGGGGAAAAAAAAAAAGAAACCCCCCAACGATCTGAATTCGAAAGAAATAAAGGAAGCAGAAAAGATTACAAAAGCAAGGGTTCGATCCTACCGGCACGTCAAGCAACCTGTCGGAACTTTGGGCGCCCACCGTCTCCGGCGTACGACCTGACTGTCGGCAGCTCCGGAATTGATGATTGAAGTTTTCAAGGCCGGAGGTCGCGGTGGCTTGCTTGTGAGAATCGAAAAGGTGTGATAGAAGGCCGTGGGAGCGGCGCCTTGCTGCGGCGTCGACGGTAACCTGGATGAGCTCATGTCATTGCCAATTGCCGACGCTGCGGTTGCTCGACTGACTTGACTTAAGGACAGTTCTGCTGTGATCCTTTGGTGGTGATGGTGACGACGGTGGTAATGGCATTGGTGGCGGCGGCGGCATCTCTGAGCTTATAGGGCTGGCATGGCGCTGCTTCTAACCGGAAACGCGAGCTAGGCAGGCCGTGATTTGTTGATGCGATTGGATCTGGTTCCACGGCCGCTGTTCTAATTTTGGCTGGTGAAGGCATGTCTGTAGCAAATCCCGAGGCCTGCCTTCATTGAAAATGCACGTGGAGTTTGTTTTGACGACCCTGTCGATCCACCGTTTACTTTTCACTGCCTGCATGTGTCCAAGCCCAACAGATGGATCGAATTGCTAGCTACGTGATGGATCTGTTGTTGGCCGGGCCCGAGTCGTGCCGCAAGCTTGTCGGTCGCCTTGTTCGAGCAGGGGTCCGTCAGTCTAGCTGCTGCTGTGTCATGCCTGTTGTCCACCACCACCAACAACATCACCACCATCTTGCGTACCACCGCCACCTCACTCCGCTCCGCATCACTCTCGTACGCACACAACGACCTCCCGAACTGGAAAGAAACGTCGCTCAGCAGCATCTTGCATGCAACCCGGACTTCGACCCAGACTGAAGGGTCGGCCGTCCTTTCTGGATCTCATCCGCCAACGCAGCGCTTCGGTCTCGTCGTCGTCGGACGGTACCGCAACGAGCAGCGAGCTGTTGGCCTCCGCCGCTGACTCTCCGCTGCCGGCGTCGCCCAGGCCAGCGCTCGAAAACCCCCTCGGCGGCCCAGCCTCGTCCCCTGTCGCCGCTGCTCCTTCTGCCCTCCGCCTGGCTCCTGCGCTCTCTAGCTCTGGCCGAGTCCCCGCTGCATCATCGCCTCCACCCTCTACACCCTTGGGGCCAATCCGCATCCAGGACGTCGTCGCAGCAGCTGGCCCAGAGCTCGTCTCCCATCCACCTTCACCACCTTCTCCTTTGACATCGTCGTCGTTGTCGTCGTCGTCTCCACCCCATTCGTTGTCGTCCCTCGAGCGCTCTTCCTCCACTCATCAAGAGCCCGAATCGACCTGCTCCTCAGCATCGCCCAAGATGCCGTCCGTACGTGCGCCCTCTCTCCTGGAAAGGCCAATCGAAGTGCTCGACCGTTACATTGTGCATATTTGAGGCCCTGTTGAGTCGTCGCTCGGCATTGGCCCCACTGCATCATCACCATCACCACGCATGGCTAACCCAGCGCCTTGAGCAGAAAACCAACGATGGCAAAGATGACGCCGTGCATTATGGTGAGTGCTGGTACCCTTACTGTCCTCTAATCACCACGCTATGGTCCATTGGCTCACTGCGCTCGTATAGGCAAGATCTTTTCTATCTCAGGGTTTGTGCCTCTGTCTGGACGAGCATCGTGTCCTCAATCATCCTGACCGTGTCTGCAGTCCCGTTATTGTGGCCGAGGACATGATTGGTGTAGCAATGTACGAGCTCGTAAGTTCAGAAAACGGCCGAGGACGATCAATTGGTACTTCATGATGCGCTAATGCCGTCGTCATTGATGATTCGTAGGTCAGAGTCGGCCACGACAGTCTGGTCGGTGAGGTGATTCGGATAAACGGCGACCAAGCTTCCATCCAAGTCTACGAAGAAACTGGTACGATGGTCACGTCGCGAGCACGTTATACTGTCAGATTTATAGTAACATGATGGAATAGCCGGTGTCATGGTCGGTGATCCTGTCGAACGGACTGGGAAGCCCTTGTCCGTCGAGCTCGGTCCAGGTCTTTTGAACGGCATTTACGATGGCATCCAGCGGCCTCTTGCGGAGATATCCAACGTTTCAAAGAGCATCTACATTCCTCGAGGTATCGCTGTCCCTGCACTCGATCGAAAGAAGAAATGGGAATTCACCCCCACCAAAAAGGTTGGCGATCACATCTCCGGCGGCGACGTTTGGGGGACCGTCTTTGAGAATTCTTTCATTTCCACGCACAGAATTCTCTTCCCACCACGAGCCCGCGGCGTCATCACCAAGATTGCCTCCAAGGGCGAGTTCACCGTGGCGGACAAGATCCTCGAGGTCGAGTTCGATGGCAAGAAGACTGAGTATCCCATGATGCAGAGCTGGCCAGTGCGAGTGCCTCGTCCATCAACGGAGAAACTCGCCGCCGATCAGCCTTTTCTGGTCGGTCAACGTGTCTTGGACGCCCTGTTTCCCAGTGTTCAGGGCGGTACCGTGGCTATCCCCGGTGCGTTTGGTTGTGGCAAGACGGTCATTAGTCAATCCGTGTCCAAGTTCTCCAACAGCGATGTCATTGTCTACGTCGGTTGTGGTGAGCGAGGCAATGAGATGGCCGAAGTCTTGAAGGATTTCCCTGAACTGTCTATCGAGGTCGACGGCCGCAAGGAGCCCATTATGAAGCGAACAACGTTGATAGCCAACACTTCCAACATGCCCGTGGCAGCTCGTGAAGCCTCCATCTATACTGGAATCACTGTCGCTGAGTACTTTCGAGACCAAGGCCTGGACGTTGCCATGATGGCAGACTCTTCATCACGATGGGCCGAGGCTTTGCGAGAACTCTCCGGGCGTCTGGGCGAAATGCCTGCTGATCAGGGTTTCCCCGCTTACCTGGGCGCCAAGCTGGCTTCCTTCTACGAACGCGCTGGGAAGGTGCAGACCTTGGGTTCGCCCGAGCGCAAGGGTAGCGTCAGCATTGTCGGTGCCGTCAGTCCTCCTGGTGGTGACTTTTCGGATCCCGTCACTACATCAACTCTGGGAATTGTTCAAGTCTTTTGGGGTCTCGACAAGAAGCTGGCGCAACGAAAACACTTTCCTTCAATCAACACGTCTGTATCATACACCAAATATACCACGATCCTCGACAAGTACTACGAAAAAGATTTTCCCGACTTTCCCCGCCTTCGAGACCGCATCAAACAGCTCATCTCAGACTCGGAAGAACTCGATCAGGTCGTGCAATTGGTGGGCAAGAGTGCCCTGTCTGATCCCGACAAGATCACTCTTGACCTAGCTGCGCTCATCAAGGAAGACTTTTTGCAGCAGAATGGATATTCAGACTATGACCAGTTCTGCCCCATTTGGAAGACGGAATGGATGATGAAGCTGATGGTTGGCTTTCACGACGAAGCTCAGAAGGCCATTGCCCAGGGCCAAAGCTGGGCAAAGGTACGGGAGGCCACGAGTGAATTGCAAGGCAAGCTGAGGCAACTCAAGTTTGAGCTGCCCTCGGACGGGCAGGAGGCTGTCTCCAAAAAGGTACGTTTGGATAATTGAACAAGCCTTTCTCAAGTCGCTAACAGATCTCCGTAGTACGAGGGTATTCAACAAGAGATGACAGACAAGTTTGCATCTGTTATCGACGAATAAAATGGTGGTAGCGTTGCCGTATGGGCGTACCAGGTTGTTCATGTGTGGGAGGAAAAGATGAAGATCATAGAACCACCAACGTGGAGAGGCCGAAGCATGTGATAGTATCATACAAAATCCACATCTTGTTGTATTCAATCAATTGTATCTCGTATTATTGCCGCTTCTACATCAAGCCGCCGAGGCCCCGACATGGGTGTCGTTCTTGGCTTTTTCCTTAGACTTGGAATCGCGAGACCCACCCCGCTGCATTCACTGGCATTAAAATCAACTCGTGCGCCCCATGGGGGTGCTTCCATCAAGCCCTCCGCTCCCAAATCTGCAGTCACCGGCACGACATGACGAGGTCAGGAGGATGTCAGACGAGCTCCTGGACGAAGTAGAAGCCATCAATTCTATCTACGGGGATGGGTCACTGACGCGCACCGATGAGCAAGGGGAGGAGGAGGAGGATTCGCCGTCGACGTATATCCTCAGGCTACCAGGAGAGGAAAGCTCGTCGCTGCGACTCCAGTTCCCGAGATCGTATCCTCATTCACCGCCGTGCGTGGCGGGCACGCATCACTCGTCCAGGGGCGTCAAGGGCGCCGGGGCCAAAGATGTGCGCGTGTTCACAGAGGTGCTGGGTGCTGTGTACCGCCCCGGCGAAGTGTGTCTGTTTGACGCAGTAGAGGAATTCTCGCAGCGCGCCGAGAGCGCAGCACCACCCTCACCCTCACACCAACTCTCAGCACGAAACGGGCAGCAGCAGCAGCACGGGGGGCACAGTCGTCTGGCAGACGCGCACGACTCCGCCGCCCCTGTGGACGACGACGGTGACGGTGACGATGGCGGTTGCGCTGCGGACGCCGCCGCCGTGGTGCCCGAGTGGGTACTGTCAGAGGCGATTGTGGAAAGCAAGTCGACGTTTTTGGCGCGCGTCGCACGGGTGACGTCGCCGGAGGAAGCTGCGCGGTTCATCGGGCATTTGGTCGCGTCGGACAGGAAGGTGCGCGGGGCGACGCACAACATTACGGCGTGGCGGGTACGAAAAGCAGCAGCAGCAGCAGCAGATGGAGGAGGCAAAGGAGGTGGTGGCGAGGTGCAGTTCCAGGACTGTGACGACGATGGCGAGACGGCTGCCGGCGCGCGACTGCTGCACTTGCTGCAAGTCATGGATGTGTGGGGAATCGTGGTCGTGGTGAGCAGGTGGTTCGGCGGCGTCAAGCTGGGCCCGAGGCGCTTTGCTCTGATAAACGCTGCCGCGAGGGACGCACTGGTCAAGGCCGACCTGGTGAGAAGGACATGAACAAGGAAAGCAAAGGAAAGGGGCGCAACGCCGACAGACAGACAGACCATGCCGTGTGCGCATGTGGATGGGGGTGTTGAGATGCAGAATTCACGCCGTGAGTTATTACGTCATGATGATTGGAAAGAACAACACCGCCCATGAGGGTATCTTTCGCAGACTATCTAAACGGACAAGACAAAGACAGAGCCGACCGGAAAAAAGAAGAATGTACAAAAAAAAGTCTTCATCATAGACTCAACAACTTTTTCAAAGGGTTCAGATAGGGCCCCGTTGCGCTCAGTCGTTTTGTTGCTGCTCAAGAAGGGGCCGAAGTATGGACAAGGCGCGGGTAGATAGTGCTTCGGGCATGATGACAATACCGGCGCGGGCCGTGGACAGGTACGAGAGCTCGGATGTGGCCGTCATGCTCATGTCGTCGACAAGACGACCAGACACGCCGCAGACGATACCAGTGACTTCCGAGGGCAGGTTGACCAGGTCGAGGAAGATGGGAACGAGGATGTTATCCGTGTCGCCCACGAGCGAGTCGCTGAACATGCCGAGGAGCGTCTTGTCGAGCAGAAGCGATGGCGGGTCGTCCTGGGCCAGCGTGACGGAGACGAAGCGAGGCTGAGAGACGAGGACGGAGATGATGGACGTGTAGAGTTTGGGGTCAACCTTGTCGATCCACGACGCGTTTCGGGCCTCTGCGGACGAGGCGTGATGGTATCGTCCCAGCGAGGAGCGGTGACCATAGGCATCGCCGTGTTGGGAAATCTCGCGGCCCGAGCACTGGACGAGCTCGAGGCCGTCGTCGACGTAGGGTGCGACGCTGCGCTTCTGCAGGAGACGGAAGGTGCGTGACTGCAGCTCGTCATTATTTGAGGGCGGCGGCGTGCCGGGGGGCGACGACGACGACGTCTGGCTAGTGGAATTTTTGCGCGAAGATGAGGCCACGAAGCTGGATTGATTCTCCGACAGTTCAAAACCCTTGTCGTGGAGGGCCTTGATGACGTTGTGACGCTCTCGTCCGGGCACCAGGATAAAGTCGGAGTAGTAGGTGGTGATGAAGAAGATGGGGATGCCGGCCAGGGCAAGCGGGGAGCTCAATTCGAGGACGCGGCTCGCGGCGTCGAGGCCGGCGCTGATGACGGACAACACCATGTACGAGTCGGTGAAGACGGTCACGGCTTTGGCCTTGTGCAGCGGCAGCGATTTGATGACGGGCTCAAAGACATTCTCGGCCCACGCCGTGTGGCAGACGACGGAGCACTCCAGCGGCGTGACGCTGATGTTGAGAAAGCCATGCTGCTTCTCAGGAGACAGGCCCTCGAGAACATGTTCGTCCGATGTCGTCGTTCCGCCAACGTGGAGACTTTGCGTCTGCGGCACGAGCACACGCAGCAGTGGTTGGAGAAAGAGGCCGTATAGGTCGAGTGGGATGTGTATCAGCGTATAGGTGCCCTCCTAGTTGTTTTGTTGCACCCATTAGCACAAAGAACGTTTCTGCCCTCCCTCCCCCTGTTCTCCCTCATCCCGGCCCTTGTCGGCTCAATCCTGGCAACGCCGGCGGCGGCGGGGGCGCGTGCTTGTGTGTGTGTTTCTCTACGACGTGGGGTAGAGAGGGGACAGCCGAGGAGGAAGGAAGCAGGAAGCAACCGAGGAAAGAATGGAGGAGCAGAGTGACAATAAGGCAGCCGAGGGATCAAGGTATACAAGTGCCGAGGGGAGAAAAAAGAAAAAAAGTAAAAAGTAAACGAAGCAATTCGTCTAGTGTCTCTTTACCAGAAAAGATATTTGTGCATTCATCGCGGTGCCCGCCCCCATTTGCGAGTCTGCAATTGCACAATTGACCATTGGCACGGGGACATGGGGAAGCGAAGAGAAGGTATTGCTGTTGACCCTTCAAGGTACGCAAGTGCGGAAGCAACAAGGCCTCTCCACCCCAAGAAAAAAAAAAAAGCTCGCGGCGCGGCGCAGGAGTGAGCCAAGAGAAGAGCTGGTACGGATAGGGAGATGGAATAGATCAAAAGGCAGAAAGTAGAAAAGGGGAGGGGGTTGTTTTTTCCCCCCCTTCTTTTGAGAAGGAACTCAATTATTTAGTTCAAAAAAGAAATGTAGAAGAAATAGGGGAAAAAAATGATTCAAGAGAGAAACTTGTCATCAGCAAAAGTCAATTTGCCTTTGATTGGGCATGTCTGGCTAGAGTGGCAAGAGGTCCGAGTCCACCACGATAGGGCACGAAAATAAAATATAAAAAAAAAAAAACCAGCGACGATGGACCATGTGAAAGCAAAGTGAAATAAAATAAAATTAAAATTAAAAAGAGGGCCACACCCAAACCAAGAAACGACCATGGTCTGACCAGGTCGTGCTTGCCGCTGCAAGAGATAACGCCATTTGACGCCGGCTGTCGGCGTCGAACTTTTCTCTAAACTTGGTGGGGGTTTTCCCCTCTATTGTTTCCCCTCTCCCCCCTTCCCAATTTTGATAACGGCCGTCGTCGGCTGCGAGCAGCAACTAGTCCAAAATCTCCTGTATGCATTTCTCCATCGCTCGTCAGTTGCATAGGTCCAGCTTCAATTCCCGTTTCCGTCTCTTGCTGTCAACATTGTCATTGACACTGTCCCGTCCGCTTACGGCCGGACGTGCCGCCTCACCCGCCACCAATTCCCACTCCCGTCCATCTGAATGCAGCCAACATGCCAGTGGGCCAGCTCTACAACGTCTTTGTCGACTTGACAAGGTGTCGAGGCGCAATGCAGACGGACGTGGCGCAGGGCGAACTCGGGAAGGGGAAAGGAGGAGCATCCAACGATGTTTCCCCCGGGAGGGGGTCCCGAGAGAAAACAAACGAGACAACAACGCGGGCGCCAATCAGAGGGCGTCGATGCTCGGCATTCCTGGCTGGCCGTGGCCTGTTCGGGAGCGTTTGCTGGGCACAATGCATCATGTTAGTTGGCGAGTCCCTGCAGCGGCTGCAGCAGCGCCTAGCGCGTGAGGGGCAGATTACCCGACCTGTGTGTGTCTGCCAGATATCAGATAACACATTCACATTGGATGCAATGATACTATTCAGGTCTAACGGCTGCAGCCACCTTCCTAGCTTCGACGCTTCACTCTTTGTCACGACTCACTATGACGCAGCCCGTCAGCCGCCCGTCAGCCGCCCATCAGCGGCCTTGGGGCTCCACTGAGCGCATGCCGATCCTGTGTGCCGAGAACTCGAACCACGCATTGTGTACGTCAGAATTCCCGACAGCAGTTGTGCCGGCAGCGATACCAATGCTGCCTTTTGTGTGGGCACCCCTCCGTGCGGGAGAAGAGTGCATTCGCCACGTGTCTGACTTGCAACGATTTCTGTGACAATGCTACTCTTGCCAATTGCCAGTTGCCAACGCTATCCATCCGCCACCGTCAGGCACCCGGCGCAGTCATCAGATGATGATAAGAACTGACGGCGTCGTAAAGCTCTGCATGCAGTTATCATAGACAGGGCTGCGACGAATTTGTCGCCAGAGATGCTGTTTCTAGCAAGAAACAATTATCACGCGCCTTTGCGTTGGAAAACCAACTGACTCAAATTGCAGTGCAGAGACAACAATGAGTGGACTGCGAAAAAGAGTCGCCTGTTGAAATCGTCTTGCGAAGCAGCAAGCTCTAGATGCGTAGACTCCCAAGTGCAGTGCAACACTCTCGGGACCGCGCCGATGCTCTTGTAGAAACCAGACTGCAAGATACATTATTGTAGGCACACTAATGAGAGTGCTTTCCACGGCTGATCCAATAGCACGTCAGACACCTGCTGCCAAAGACTGTAGCTCCGGCGGCCTTTTCCATGATGCGCATCTGGTGACCGCCCAAGGTGCTTACGCCCATGCGCAGTGAATGAACCGTAATGGATCACGAGAACGTGATAGCTCCGCAGCTGACGCTGGGATCAAAGCTGAGATTGACAGTGTGCAAAAACGTCTCAACGTGGTGAGAATCCGTTATGATTGTTCGGTCAGGCTTTGCGCGCGGGATGAAGGGACAAGCGGCGTCAAGAGAGGAAACGCACAACAAGTAAAGCAGGGCGCTTATTGGGGTGGCTTGTCGGAGAAAGCATTGCCAGTTCCTTGCCTACAAACGTGTCGCCCTTCCAATTTTTCATGCCCAGTCCGTAGGTCTCCTGGTGCCGTATACGAATGCTGACTTCAGTATCGACACTGACTTCAGTATCGACACATTCCCGGATAGTCGTGTCAGTTCAGTCCCCCGATGACTTTCGGCCTTGCTCCTTCCCTTGCAAACGCAAAGCAACGGCGGAGCGGCTAAGCAGCGCGGTATGATGGCTCCAATCGGCCCTGGATATTCTGCGCGAACCCGTTCCTCACTTTGCGATGCCGAATGACCACACCTGCTCGCTGGCCGCCTTGACCTTGTACGCAGACACAATGATGTAACGAGCAGCGCTTTGCGAGTCTAGTCTGGTACCGGCTTTGACTTGATGCCCACAACCACCAAGTTTCTCGGGCTCTGGCTGTAGTCGAACACGGTCTCGACCCAGGCGTGCTTGACCTCCGGCTGCTCCTTCAGAAACATCCATCGGTCGACCACGATCAGGGATTCCACGACCATGGCACTGAATGCCATGAGGCTCCACATGACACACAGCTCTTTCTTTCTGGGCAAGTACGCCGCCTCGTACCGGTCAATCTCAGCGTCGGTCATGTCCGCCATCTTGCTGTTCATCACGTCGGCGTACTGCCGGTACTCGGCGCTGGTGGTCAGTTTTTCGACGCAGCCCCTGACGTAGGCCCTGAGCGAGCCATAGCACTGCTTGCGCAAGCCCCCGATGGTGACTGGTTGCGTGCATTTATCGAGCGGCCCGCCGCCGCCGCTGCCGGACACGTCGCAGTCGAGCTGCTTTACCACGCCTCGATCGAGAAAGATCTTTTGCAGGACGGCGCGGAAGAAATGGCGCGAGAAGAAGGCCTCGCTGTCGAGGCGGCCCCAGTTCCGGGGCGCCTGACACGCCATCATCCTCGCCGTGACGTTGAGCCGAATCCCGTCGTTCTCGTAGGTAGTCAACCGTGCGCTCATTGGGAATCCCTCGGGATCGAACTTGGCCGATTCGCGACCGACCCGGCCGTTGAGCGCCTGGAGCGTGGGACGGAGATAGGCGTGTTTGTAGCTGGGGGGTCCCAGCTTCTCCGTCATGAGGTTGTAGCAGCATCCCACGATGGCTATGGCCCGGATGTCTGGATTGAGCACCAAGGACCGGACGCCAAAGTGCGAGAGGTTACCGCACGAGTGGATGGAAATGGCCATGAGCTTTGGCGCTTCCTTGTCGCGGCCCGTCGCGTCAATCTTGGTGATGACCTCTGAGAGGTGGCCGCTGTCCAGTCGGCCAGAAACGTACTGCACGAACCCTCTCCCCTCTTCGGCCTTGATCGGGGTGCAAAGCTGCTCGCGCGGCCTGAAGTCAAACTCGTCGCTCCCGGCAACCTTCTTCAGCGTCTCGGCCAGGACATCAGGATTGGCGTGCAAATTTGGCCCGCCCGACTCCAGCATCTTGCTCCAGAGCTTTTTGTTCCGCATAACTTTCTGCTTAATAGCCAACCCGGACGTCATGTCCAAACCCTTTGCGGCCGCAACGTTGTTCTCGCGGCCCTCGACGGCAACGACATGTCTATTGTAGGGCTCGCTCGCCAGCGCGCGGCCCAGGTAGTTCTGTCCGCTCCCAAAGTCTACGTAATGGGTGATGCGCTGGCCCCCGTCCTCTTCCTCTTGAATGTCCCTAGACAGGCCATCTATAAAGTCTGCAAAGTTCACCACCTCGTGAATCTTCTTGGGCTTCATGCCCACACGCACCGTCTTTGGCAGCACGGGCAGGTCGTGCTTTGCCGGCACGTGGTCCCTGCTCAGAGACAGATCCCGTATCGACTTGATATACTGAAACAGGCTGGGCGGCAGCTCCGGCAAGCCCTCCAGGTCCAGGCTGTCCAGATCGTCCCTCATAAGAATGTCGAGGAGACGCATGATGTCGCACTGCAGCAGGAAAGGATGCCAGTCCCGAGGTAGAATAGTATGGAAGAGCCCCGGTTCCGAGGTGAAAAAGTCGAGAATGTGAACGCCCCCACACAGGATCTGGAAAATATCGGTCGTGTAGACAAAGTGCAGCAGAGACGAGACGTATTCGTCCGGCGAGACAAAGTCGCTGCTGTACGGCAGCGGTTTGGGGGGCTGCATCATGAGGACGCCCTTGCAGACAGGGTGACTGGAACCCTTATTTTCTCTCTGATTTTTCTCTTCCCCTCTTCCCCCTTTTGCCCCTCGGCGTGTCGCGGTTCAACGATTTTGAAATGCCTCTCACTGAATTATGAAAGTGCACAAGTCTGTGAAGAGGTGGTGGGAGGAATTTTGTGGTGCAAAGCGGGTCCAATTGCCTCTTGTCAGACAGCAGTCCAGGATCGGACTTGCCGTAACCGTTAGGTGACGCACTGGGCGGTGCGTGTTGCAAGGACGTTTCTATTCACAACGGGCCTTGCATTCACCACTTCGGGACACTCGTCATGAGCGAGAGACGTCTGTCTATGGATACCGACGCAAAGGACCGATGACTTTCGAGTTTCCGGCTCGAGTCTGTGTCGCCGAAGCTTCCTTTGCGCGGCGTGGTTCGTTGCGAGTTCAACACGCCCGCAGACCACGGCAAACGGCAACCGTCGCAGCGCAAGGTCGCATCTGTGCCGCCCAAAGTAGGGCTGATCGGTCACTGTTGCTTATTGCGTCTTCACCTTCCCCTTCCATGACAATCGTCGGATGCCGTTGCGGGGACGACACACCAGGATTAGAAGTTATTATCTAAGTATGTATGTATGGAAAGTGTAAGCTGAGAACACACAAGTCCCGTTCTGCGCGAAACCCATGAGTTGATCCTCCACAGACGCTCCGTCGCGATCGTGCAGGCTTTCCCTCGTTATTTGCAGGCCATGTTGATGCTCTGATGTATACCACAGTCAACCAGATGTCATCCTCACTGAGTCAAAGATCAGCCCAGCCCTCTCCTCCCCCTTCCTCTCCCTTCCAAAGAAACAGGCTTGCTGGTGGTAGTATGGATGTGTGCTGCCGTCTGAATTCGGCTTGCCGAATCATGAATTTGCTCCCATAGAAATCTTCCTCCTTCTGCAACGTGACAAATTCATACAGGCCCCCTCGTACCTGGTGCGACGGGTGAAAACATGGCAAAAGAATAAAAAAACTAATACACACGTCGCGGTCTGTCCAATTTTGCCAACGCCACCGTTGGGTAAGACACGATGCAACGTCGCACAGCCTCAAAGTCATGCATCGTCTGGACCCATGCGAGAAGGGATTGCGTAAGCCACTCAGGGTCGTGCAAATACCGGAGCAAGGTACCAGTAACGGCGAGCGAGCATGAGACGAGGCCCATCTTGTTTCGCATGTTGACTCCCCCTACATGATGGCATTCGTCACTCAAGGCATCCAGAGCTTTCCTCACTGACCAATCCTTGGCCAACTTGCCTACCACACGAAATACCCAAGACGTCCGAGAGAGGTCAGCGCTAAAAGGTGTTGTGGAACACTTCCGATGTCCTTCCCATCTTCTGCGTCTGAACGAGCTGCCCTGGCCAATCACGCAGAGCAGCCTCGATCATTTGTCAATCGGCTCTCCGTATGGTTGCAGGGCAGCTCACAGCTCGTGAAGTATGACTGCAACAGGTCATATGTGCCTCAAGCTGGGATGGCCCCTGGCGTACTACGGAGAAAACATCCGTTTCGAGGGCAGTATCGCGGGTCGATCGAAAAAATCAGATGCGTGATCGATGAAGTATTATTCCTCTTTATTGCAAATAGTACCAAATGCGGCCCCTCTCCCCGCCTCCACGCTCCCCCTTCAGCCTGACGGCAATGCCGTCATGCTCTAGATAGCCATATCGGTCTAATGCTGATGTTTGTCGAAGCAAGATGTCGGCGCTCGATGCTATGGCGCCGAAGGTAAAAGTCTATGTGTGTCCACCGAGGTACAGATTTATGAATGTTATGTGTACATCGGAAAGAAGTCGTTCTGATCATGTTAAACGTGAAGCCCAGAGACGTTATGGGAAAAACCCCCCTCTCGGTGGGGTTTGAAATGACAATGCCGGCGTAAATCATTTAGGTGACAAGGGTCAGGTGGAAGCCGGGCGAAAATCAGTGCAGCTTGAATTCTTCATTTCGTCGTCTGAAAAGTAGTTTCAGCCCGGGGTTGATGCGTTTCGTAAGTCCGACGGCCAGCGACTCGGACTCGCTCCCAGGCGCCAAACGCCAGTCGTATTTTAGCAGCAAATGTGACAGAACGACCTTGGTGAGCACAGCAGCGAAGAACCGGCCGGGGCAGGCCTGAGCACCGTGGCCAAAAGCTAGATGCTCCGGACTCGTATTGACAAGAGGGGCCTTGTTGGCCTGGTCTGGTATCGAGCGCATGCGGTAGAAGCGATAGATGTCGAACTTTTCCGGTGAGTCGTAGATATCGGGATCACGCATATGCGGAATATCGACAAAGACCCGGTCTCCTTTGCGAATACTCAGCCCGTCAGGTAGCCTCAGATCCTGCAAAGCTGCCCGGTGCATGCCGACTAGTAACCCGTCAGCGACAATCCCTCGATGGCCTCATTGACGAACCGGGGGGCGGACCACGTACAGACGCCTGGAGGTTTCAGGCGAAGACACTCCTTGATTGCGCTGTCAATCAGCTTGAGATTACCGAGTGCACTGGCTTGGCAGCCGTCACGTCCAAGTTCCTCCACTATTTCCTGCCTGAGTGGTGCCAAAGCTGCAGGATCACTGGCCAGAAAGCCGAGTGTGTTGGTCACCAAGGCTGCCGTCGTGTGCACCGCGGCCACGTTGAGCACCATCTGTAGTGCAACCGGATCGCAGGCCATCTCCTCGTTCTCCGAATCAATCCAGTCCACAATGTCGTTGAAGGCCGGTGTGGGCTTTCCCATGGTCCGAGCCTGCTTGCGAGTCGCACGACGAGTGTCGATGAGCGGCTCTATAAAGTCGCGTGCGGCCTGGTAGTCTTCGCGGGCGCGGTGGACGCGTCTAGAACATCGACGGACCAATGGGCGCATGAAGCAAGGCGTCATATTAATCATATACGCAGCAATCACGCTGTTGACTGACCAGTCTTTCATGATTCTGAGCCAGCTCTGATTGCGGCAGACTTCGTCTCCATCCCAAAACAATCGAGATATCAAACGAGCAATAATGTCCAAGGTGTTTTGGTGAATGGCTGTATCTTGCCAGTCTTTGATTGCAAGTCAGAAGGGTTTCCAGAAATGACAGAATTGCAAGCGGTATGACGACGGTTCATGCCCGCACCTACCAAAACAACTGCCAAAATTGTGCTCGATTGCGAAGACGGCTTCGGACGACATCTGAATAGGCAACGTGTCTACAACATGAGTTAGACACAACAAGGGTCGCATTGTCCAGGACACTCACTCAACGATCTCGTCAGACGCTTCTTGACCAACTTGGGGATTCTTTTGCATGGATCGGCAACAAGACTATAAGGTTCCAAACCCGGGGTCTTGCCGTCTCCGTCAAACTCCTGAACGCAGCTTTGTTAGCAGAGTGACAAAACATTTCTCCACCCCTTGTCCCCTTCAATACCGCATACATCGGCAAAATATTTGGCAAAACTCAGTCGATCTTCGTTGACGAGCAACTCGGCATACGACGGCGGAAGGACGACGATATCACGCGTATTTGTAAGCAGGCGGAAAGGTCGGCCTTTACTTAGACGTCGGGCGTTGGCCAGCTCCTCTATTCCGTTGAACAGAAACAAGATTTGCTTGAGGAACTTGACCTGATACCATTTTGGCGGATTCAGCAGTGGAAGGCCGGACCTCTCATCATGCCGCGCTGTCCGCAGAAACAGAACCAAAAGGACTAACAAAACGAAGGGCACAATACGTGGGGTTTCCAGGCCGCGCAGCCAGCTCTGACTCGCGGTCGAGTTAGCCGACGCAATCACTTGGGGGAAAGCCATTGCGAGGGCTACTTTGCTGCCAAAGCTAGACAGCCATGTTTAGGATGAAGAAAGGTGTTCGGCTGGCTTTTTTCCTGACAAGGAAAACAGAGAAAAGGGCAACCGGAAACACAAGTATGGGTTTGATGACGCCGGCGGGAATGCCGACATGCAAGGCAGGAGCGCCGGTCTTGGCATCAGCCCGCTGGGAGACAAGTGAAAACTAGCGAGTCCCATTTTCGAGCTAAGCAGGAGGTGTGCGCGCAGCCAACAGGGTTTCCTCTCGGTGCGCATACAATGTACATACTGTACAAACAAAAGACTGACTGGTTCAAGTTGATTCTTCGTCGGGCCATGCGGGAGTGAACCCATGTCCTCCGACTCAGAAGGGACAAGGCGCCGCGTTGTGACGTCGAAACCCGGGTCCTGCGGACTGGTCGTGCAACAGTGGTTCCGGCTTGTCTCTCCCTGAGAATGACGTCCCTGCCGAGATTCTATTCTCCCTCGCCTCTTTTCCCGATAATCTCATTTGACAAGTCTCGTTGCGCTGATCCGTTCTGTCAGGGTACATGTTTGAGCTTGGAGCCGCGTGGCGACCATGTGATGGAACCTTCAACCACACTGGATCTTAATTGCGGCAGCCCACCCTTGCAAGCACCAAACGGGGGGCCCTTGCGCCAGGCATTGAGAAGCGACGAGGACCCAAAATAAGGCCGACAACAAGCTTGTCAACTTTGCGGGCGCGCCCTGTGGAGGAAACGGCTCCCTCGGGAAGGGGACCTGACTGTTGCTCAATCTCGGCTCGAGACAAAGTGGCAAGAGAGAGTCCTCAACAAACCACATCTCCACACGCAACAGGCAAAGAGGGAGAGACGGGTTAGCAGGTAGAGCGCGGCGCGGAAATAAGCTTTCCTCGCAGCTGAGACCAACGCTTCTGGGCCTCTCGACGTTGTCAACTCTGCAACCCAAATGTGGGGGGAGAGGGCAGGGGAGGGGTGTGAAAGGGGGGCGTTAGAAATTGCCGGCATGAGATGGAGGCCACATGCATGTTGAGTAAGTCAGTCGGTCGGGTCACCGTGAGCAGCCACGTGACCTGTAGTTTTCGCTTTCTCCGCGACAAATCCACTGCATACCTCGGGATGTCTCGTCGGCCATCGGTTGTTCGTTGACAATGGCATGCGTCCAAGGCATTGTCTCGCGAGAGCTGCCATCTCTTCAGTGCCAGGGTACTTTTGCGAATGGTCCCAATGAGTGCGGACCATCCAGTTCATCGTAAGGAACCAACCGCGGGGAGGGGGGAGAGGAGGGGTGGTTTCGGTTCAGCATGTCTTGCAAGATGCGCAGCCAATCAAAGGTGCCGCCGAAACAAGTCTAGTCTTCTTCGCTCGCGATTTGGTTGGCCGGATCTGGTGATGCAACATGCATGTCTACCTACCTTACCTGCCTATAGGCACCGAGGAACGTAAGGCAAGACTCATGGCTGAGGGCGTGTTTGCTCGGTGAAGACCGCATTTCCGCTGACGCAATGGAGAATCATGTCTCAGGCGCATAGTCACGGTCCCTGAATGGTCCCTGGATGTCTTTCCGCCGCATCTCACCCATTAGCGCGCCTCCTTTCGGCTCGCTCGCTCATCGTGCTCCGTCGTTACCCTGCTGTTCATGCGGACGAGATGCGTAGCGTAGGCCGCCCCATCGACCTTTGAGACAGCGGCAGTGCTTCATACCTCCCGTCTTCACGTTTGCGTTCGTGTAACGGGCTTCTAGAAGCTCGCGATATGAGACGTCCCGGACTCGTCGTTCCCCGCTGGCTCGACCGGCCGGCCAGAGCCGAGGTCGTCAAGAAACCTTGGACCGATGGATGATGACTGCGAGGCATGCAATCCCTGCTGAATACATTAGCGGCCCAGTGGAACACCCATATCGCCGCAGTTTGCTGCTCCGCCCTGCAGATGCGCAAACACCTCTGTCAGAGGAGCTAATGTCTTCTCCGCAACAGAGACAAATTCCGTGCTAATGCAGGGAGATATCTTCCCTCCTCCCTTTGACTGCACGTGTCGCGGCTTGGTCCCCACTCAGTGTTATTGATCTGCTGCACGAAAGACCTCTCATCATCTAAGCAAGCACTAATGTGTGTGACGTGGTATCCCAAGATCTGCGCGGCGTTTACGCGCCTATGAGTCGCAGAGCTGGAGCTTCCAAGTCAGAAGCACGTGGAGGGCGCCTACTGGGCCATCGCTCACTTCGGAGCTCTGGAAGGAAGACCGTCGTCCTGTCTTCTTGGCGCTCCCGTTGCATCGATCGACGTGGCTGGAACCCATAGCTTTTCCGCCTGACGTGTCAAGGTGAAATGTACAAACTGCTCTCACCCTTGTCACGCATCCGAGATGCTGTGTCAACAAGCCACATGACACTTGTCTCACGGCGGTGTGAGGCAAGCAGTCCGCCAATAAATTCTCCGAACGTGTTGGATCATCCAGGATGCAGATGACGTCTCTAGCCTCGGAGGTCGTGAAAGCCGGTAAATCTTTCCCCAAAGCAACATGCTTGAAAAGCCCAGGTGGAATTCGAGGTCGCTCCAACTGTCACGAAGAAGCTGTCAATTGTAGTTGGGTGACACTGGCCATTTGGAGTCACTCCGTGCGCCAAAGCACATGACGAAAGTCGATGCGCCTGAAGGGCTCTAATCGCAGTATGCTGCTCTTCATGCTTCTGCCAAAGCCCCCACCAACTTCTGTTCCGATTTTATGTTGGCTGCGACCTCTGTGGCAACGCGAACATCAAGTGGCGCACGGTCGAGAACGCTTCACGAACGATATCATGTCCGCGTATGTGGTAACACAAGATCTTGATGCACGGTCATTTGATGATGAACACAAATCAGTCAGTGTCTTTGCGGGTCACACATTGTAACTTGCTCTCCGCGCTATGTCTTGCCGTGAAACGCTCAGAAAGAAAATCCTGATGGGCCGGGATTGTGGTCATCTGATCAAACTTGGACTCTGAAGGCTGAGGGACGGACGAGGAAGACGCCGTTGTGACCTTGCTACACCTGAATGCCGTGGAACACATCCTTCGTGAGGGCCGACATGTCGTGGTAAGCCGTTTCCATACTTTGGGGCCCTCGTCCATTGGTTATGATGGGTGGAAACATCCAGACTCGAACGTTCCATATTGCCCGAGATAGCGTTACTTGCGCGTATCATGGACTACAAGACTTGCCATCCCCTCCCATGGCATCCAACATTCGTCTCGGCCTTTTTGTTTGCCGTGCCGGTGGCAGATACTGACCCTAGCTGGTAGGATGAGAAAGACTCCAAGATCATTCGATCCGGGGTGAGAAGATATCTCTTCATCCATAAATCGTCTTGGCGATGACACCCTGATCATAATTTGCACCGCACAAAACAATAACGTTGGTTTGTCCATTCATTCTTTCCGCCACTTTGTTATAGCCTGCCAGGGCCAGCGCAGCAGCTCCTTCAACAAGCATGTTTTCGCGGAATGCCATGTCCTTCAGCGCAGAGGCGATGTCGGCTTCATCGCACACAATGACCTCATGAACCACAGCCGTGGCCAAGGGCAGTGTGACAGCGTCTTGGTCCATTCCGCCGGCAACAGCGTCAGCCAAGGTTGGCGAGTGTTCCGTTGTCACGACTCGCCCTGCTGCCATTGATTCTGCTAGAGCCATGGAGTTTCTTGCAGACACCCCGTATACTTTCGTGTCCGGGCTGAAAGCTTTGCACACGGCACCAATGCCACTGATCAAGCCCCCTCCACCCATGGCCACGAATACGTTATCCACCTTGGTCGCCTGCTCCAGGATCTCGAGGCCAATCGAACCCTGACCGGCAATGACATCGACATCATTGTACGGCGAAATGTAGGTGTACTTCCCCGTCGCAGCAAGTTCTTGAGCATGCTGTTCGGCAAGACCCGTCTCTGCCCCATGCAGAACCACCTCCACTCCATACGACCTGATTTTTTCCAACTTTGCAGGTACGACTGTCTCTGGCAGGACCACAGTGAGGTTTCTGGACAGAGCGCGTGCCGCGCATGCAGCGCCGATCCCATGGTTGCCCGAGGAGGCTGTAATCACTCGCTGTGAGGAGTCATATGACGCAGAGGCCGACGACATCTTGGCCATGGCACCCCGAATCTTGAACGAGCCGGTGAGCTGGAAATTTTCGGCCTTGAACAGGACGTTTGTGCCATTTGGCCGATCGTCGTTGCTCCTGGAGGGAATGAGAGGGGTTTGATAGATGTGATTGCGGATGCGGGCTCTGGCCTGAACTACCTGTGCAGCACAGTCCAGGTACGTGGGATGCATGGCCACTCAATGCCAGCGGCCGTGCGTGTGACGGCGTCAGATCGAATATACAAATCAAAGAAAGCGCGCGATCTCGAACGACGCTGTTTGGATGCTGAGATGCTCAGGTCGATGGTGTCAAGAAGTAGTGTCATCAGGCAAGTGCGGCCGTGGCGTCGGTGGAGGGGCAAGTAAGCGATCTCTGAGTCACTCAGTCGCGTATGGATTTTGGATCCGCAATCGCAGGACTGAATTTCATGGCCGCGATCCGGCGACAAACCTCTGGCACAGCGATCACCTGCATTCAAATGGCATTGCAAAACAGCCAGCTGTGAACATGCGGCCGCTGGCATGCTGGCCTTCATCCGAGCACGCGCCAAGGATTGTGAAGGAGCCCGCAAAATGGAACAACTCGGCATTTCAGCAACCAATTTACCCGTGACATGCATATCAGACGCGGATTATAGGGAAAGGTCTGGAAGCGTGTCGGCCCATGGCATATGAACCAGGCCTGTTCTGCATGTACCTCGCATATTGTGGGTAAGGGCAACAACTGAGCCACCGCATCGAGACAGGAGCCGTCAGCGTTTGACGATGACCAGAGTTCAAGTCAGAGGGCTAGTCAGGATACCCGGAACTGCATGCTCGAAACAAATACTCTGCCTCTTTCTTTCTTTCTTGGACGTTTCGGGACCATCGGATCAAGTCTCGATAGAATGGAGCCTTAGTATGTCCGTCGCTTCAAGAGCTGCAGAATATGTACATATTGTCTAGTGCGGATAACACGAGTGACTGTCGCTTCCTGCCATAGAGAACGGTCAGGACGGAGCTCATTTGTGGATCGCAATTTCAAGACCCGAACCCGTCTCACGAATGGGTCTTTCGAGTCTTTAAGGTCTTGGACTGTAACCATGTTTGGCCGTATGAAACTGGACAGCCCCCCGCCAGTCCTCACATGATGCCAGCCATGCCATGCCACGCCATCGTCGTGATGCGAATGGAACACAATGTGCGCCGCTGTTTTACACCGTGAGCTGAGTTCGCAGTCGGCCTCAACGCAAGCGCCTCACAGACCGGGAAAATGAAAGTTATGGACAATTCCTTAGTACAATTGCACTTGCTTTGTTTCAATCACCATCAAGATCTTTGAATTTTCTTTTGTCTCCCGGGAGTAAGTGATTGTTCCTCATGGCCGAGATTGAGGGGTTCAGCCTGATGGTCACGAAACGTCAAACTGCTGCCCATCCGAGTAGCCAACGTGTGGAGCTTGAACGTAGAAATTCAGTGTAACATGATTGAGTAAGTCCTCTGAGCCTTGATCGCAGCGATGAGCCGCGTATGTACATGCAGCATCACGATGCGCCTTTTGTGATGCAAGTCAATATCGCCTACGAAAACCCCCCCTTTCACGTCCGGTAGTCGCCATTGATGGTGACGTAGTCGTGGCTAAAGTCACATGTCCAGTGGACAGCGCTCTGGGTGCCTGTACCCAGCTTCACCAAGATTTCCAAATCCTCCATCTCGAGGATCTCGCTGGCTCGTGTCTCGTCGACCTGCTCAGGCTCGCCGTTGACGAGGAGCTTGAGTTCGCGGGACCCATCGGTCGGCACAAACGAGACGTTCGTCTTCTCGGGCACAATCTCCGGCACGTCGTTGACGGGCTGGCCGGGCTTCGAGATGAGCGCGTAGCCGGCTGCGCACAGGATGCGTCCCCAGTTGGCGTCTTTGCCGTAGAGCGCCGTCTTGACGAGCGGTGACAGCGCAATGGACCGGGCCACCTGTCGAGCCGACTCTTCCGAGGCGCTGTCGACGACGCGGATCGTCACAAATTTGGTGGCGCCTTCGCCGTCGCGGACAACATACTTGGCCAGATCCGTGGCGAAGTCGGTCAGGACGCCCTGGAACGCCTCGTAGTCGGGAGACTGTTCCGAAGACACTGGCTGGCCACCGGCGGCGCCATTGGCGAGAAGGGCGACGGTGTCGTTGGTCGAGGTGTCGCCGTCTACGGTGATGGAGTTGAAGGAGCGGTCCACCGCGTGTCTCAGCACGTTGGTCATGACGTCCGGCGCGATGGGGGCGTCGGTTGCGAGGATCGTCAGCAGCGTGGCCATGTTGGGCGCCAGCATGCCAGCGCCCTTGGTCATGCCGGCTATGCGGTAGCCCACGCCGGGTGACGAGGGGAGGCTGAAAGACTTGGACATGAGTTTGGGAAACGTGTCTGTGGTGCAGATGGCCTTGGCGCAGCTCATCCAGTCCTTGTGCTGGTGGCCGGCCTGATGGACGGCCGAAGGGATCAAATCCACAATCTTTTGAATCGGCAACCTGTCGCGTGGGACAATGAATTAGCGTATATACGTGAAAGTTTTCCCCCGAAGAGTTCAAGGCAGAGAGAAATAGAGGGGGGGAGAGGGAGAGAGGGAGAGAGAGAGAGAGAGAGAGAGAGAGAGAGAGAGAGAGGTCAATTAGGCCCCCATACATCCGGGATGGCCATCGTACCTCTGCCCGATCACGCCCGTGCTCATCACAATGGTCGAGTCCTCAACGCCGATCCTCGAATCCGTCGTCTCGGCCATCCTCGCGGCGTCCTCCAGGCCTCCCATGCCCGTGACGGCGTTGGCGTTGCCCGAATTGACAATGACGCTGCGGAGGCCGGCATTGCCCTTGGCCTCGAGCAGCTTACGGCTGAAAGTGACGGGCGCGGCCTGGAACTTGTTCTTGGTGAAGACGGCCGCTGCAGAGCAGTCGCGATCCGACGTGACGAGGGCGATGTCGGGCTTGCTCGTGTTGCCGGGCTTGACACCACAGTAGACGCCCGCCACGGAGAAGCCCTTGGGATATGTGCCTGACGTTGGGACATATTTCAACTTGGAGGCCGGAATGGCCCCTCCCGGGCTGGTCGAGTAGACACGCGTGAACTTGTACATCTCCAAACCCCGTGGCTTTGGGCCAACGCATTCTACACCGGCCGATACGCTCTCTGAGTCACTCATACACACACACAAGGTATTTTCATGGACGGCTTACGGTGTGCATCTCGTGTCGGCACTGTGTCTGCACACCGTCTCCACCTGCGCAGGTCGTCGTCCCCTTCGATTGGAACGCCATTCGAGTAAACCAAGCTTCCGGCAGCCAAGCATCATCCAGAAACAACATCTAGGGCGCTGTGCTGTAGATCTCGCGCGCGCGAGATCTATACCTTTACGCTACCTAGTCCCAAGTCGCACACGAAGTCGATCGGGACGCGTCGACTTCCGCTGCCCTGTCAGGCAGGCAGGCAGGCAGGCAGCATGATGTCCTCGACGAACGAAGAGGATCCCTTCCTCCAAGTCCAACAGTACGAGCCCTCCGACAATCTCCCACCGCTCTCTCCACTGACAATTCGCGCAGAGATGTCCTCGCCCAGCTGTCCTCGACCCGCTCGCTCTTCACAAGCTACCTGCGCATACGCTCACTGTCCACGACATCAACCTCGCCCGAGCTCTCCTCGGCACGAACCGATCTCGAAGCCGCCCTCTCCACGCTGGCCGAGGACCTCGCGGACCTCGTCGCGTCCGTCGAAGCCATCGAGTCCAACCCTTCCCAATATGGCATCTCCGGCGACGAGGTCTCGCGCCGCAAGCGGCTCGTCTCCGAAGTGGGCAGCGAGATCGAGGACATGCGAGAAGAGCTGCATCGCAAGCTCGAGTCGGCGACGGCGACCGGCAAGCAGCAGCGACTGCCCGACCCGAGTGCCTTTGCCCTCGACGAGGAGGGGGAGGAGGATGGGGGAGCAGCCGCAGACGACTACGCGCGGTTTGAGCAGCAGCAGCAGCTGGAGATGATGCGCGAGCAGGACGACCACCTGGACGGTGTCTTCCAGACCGTTGGCAATCTGAGGCAGCAGGCGGACGACATGGGCAGAGAGCTGGAAGAGCAGAGAGAGATGCTCGAGGTCGTGGACGACACGGTGGAGAGGGTGGGCGGCAGGCTGCAGACGGGCATGCAGAAGCTGCAGTATGTGATGAGGAAGAATGAGGATCGGTGGAGCAGTTGCTGCATCGCGGTGCTGATATTCGTGCTGATTTTGCTGTTGGTGTTGCTGCTGGTCTTGTGAGGCGATCGGTCGGTCAGTCAGCCGCAGAGGAGAGTTCAGCGGTCGTTTCCAGATCGGGGCAAAATGATGAATTTCGTTCACATGCGTTGGTTTGTTTGGAGCGGCATCCGGTAAGCGGCGTTGGGTATATCTGAAGGGCGCAACCTTTGGTCTCTTTCCATTTTTCTCTTCAATTCTATTTTTTTTTTTTTTTTTAATTTTGTTCTTTCGGGTTCAGATGGGATCTGGGATGTCAGAGGTTTGGTTTGGGATTTTCTACAGAGCAAACATTGTTTTGCACTACCGCCACTAGGGTGTGGCCGACGGGAAGTGCATCATGTTGACAAAAGCAGCGTTCTTCTCCTGCATGCCGTTGCTCGAATCTTGTTTCTGATTTCAATCACGATCCGCCGGCCCAATGGTCGCGGTGGCTTCTTTTTCTTCCAGCAAGGAACCGAACCTCGTCCCAGCAGCACCGTGTGTTATAGAGGCAGAAAAAAAGGCACAGATGGCAAAGACACGCCGATTGATTACATCAAGCCCTTTGGCAGATCTTTGTCCTTGCTCTCGCCCGCCACAGACAGACAAAGAGAGTCAGCAGCCCATATAAACGGGTAGCAGGAAGCTTTGCTGCTCGCATCGCAATACAATATACATTGTGGTATTCATTTGACAAAACTATACACGCAAAGACTCAAAACATGCCTAGTCAGTCATTACACTCGAGATGCAGTGCTTGGTCCCATGCTCAAAAGTCATCCGCATAAACGGAGCCCGCCCGTCATCATCGTCCCCCCCCCCCCGCGCGAACGAACGCCTGCTCTTCCAGATCCATCAAACACCAGCCTGAAATAGCAATAGCACGCGTCGTTGCTGGCAGTAGCGGAGTGCGGGCATCTACCTGTCTGGCTTGCATCTGCAATTTCCGCGCGTTCCCCACGACGGACGCATCAGGCAGCCTTGCCATTTCTGGCGGCTTGGGGCGTGTGGCCGTACCATCTGACCTGCGCACCCCCTCTGATGTTTCCCTGACGATCATACAGGGACCTTGCGCGGACATACTTGTCCATGTTCCAGTAGTTGTCCTGGATTTCCTTGGCCACCGCATCGCGCTTGGCGCTAAGCTCCGCTGCCCTGGGCTCGCCGTCGGCGTACAGAACCCACTGTCGGGTGATGTCTTCGAACCGTTGCGCAACCTCGTCTCGCTGCTTCTTCAGGCGATCTCTCTTTCCCGTGTCCTGCATGGTGTCGTTTTCGCCCGCCACCGGTTCCTCGTACTGGTACTCCCAGTCCTCGTCGCCGCCAAGCTCCTTGATCAGTTGGTCGGGCGCGATGAACTTTTCGAGATCCTCTCTGCTGTAAGTGAAGTTGACTTTGGCGGCGATGACCGGGTCCAGCCAGCCGTTGATGATTCTCCAACAAGCTGCATACTGAATGAGCATCACCTCGAAAGTTGAGTGGTACAGGGAGGCCATAGATCTGGACGCACCTTTAAACACCCACGGGGCGTTGTGAATGATGATGACGCCGAGGGACTCGGGATAGTTGGCCTCGAAACACATAATCATAAACTTGACCGGTACATAATCCATGTTTGCGAGCGTGAAACCGGTCAGGTCAAAGACCAAACACTGGGCAGCGGGTGAGCATCCGTGTAGTAGCAGCAGCAGCAACACGCCAAGAGGGGGGGGTATTGGCCAGACTCACAGCCGTCTCAATAGGCGGGTTCAGCACAAATCGGCCAGTCTCGATGAGAAAGACCGTGTATCTCTCGATGCTCTCGACACATTGGTCGGATGCCTTGTGCAAGCGGGCTCTGACGACACAGATGGGCCGATCTTGCCTGTCAGTTCCGTGGAAGAAGCTCTTTCCCATGCGAATCTGCTTCAGGAAATCGTGGCCGAGCGTTCTGGCGGCCTTGTCGCCGTTCTGCTCGTCGGCAGCCATGCCAGCCTCGCCCCTGAGGATGATGTCGTCGTCGACGTGAGCCTTTTGGTGTCTCCAGATGAGCGCCTTAAACATCATGAGGAGAGACTTGTTGAGGTCCCATTTCCGGGCCCGCAGGAATCGCAGGGCCACGGAATCCGGGTGTTCGTGCTTGACGGCGTTTATGACCATGGCACGGATGGACTGCGCGGACTGGCCGTGGAGAAGCTTCTGAAACTCCTTGATGGACTCGGGCGTCTGCATGGCAATCACTTGGCGCAGTTGCTCGAGGGCGTCCGGGGACTGCTGCGCGAGACTGTCCCGGAAGGCTCTGACGGACTCTGGGCTCTGCAGGGCCAGCAGCTGCTGCCACTGCCGCACCAGCTGCTGCTGCTCCCTCTCGTCCCTGGTGATGAGCTCCAGCGCTTCCTGGACCTCGGCCGAATACTTGGGCGTGGGCGCGGCCGGTGCCGACTTGCGACCAAACCAGCCGCCGCCATTGGACTGCGTCGTCTGGGCCCCGACCTTGGAGGGATCAGACACGACGGGCCCCATGGTATCAAACATGCTGTTCAGCATGAAGACGGTGTGCCAAAAGTATCGAAGCTGGGCACTCTGCTCTGCCGTCAGATTCCCGAAGCTCCCCTCGGCAATGACGTGTCTGGTCGGAGCCATGGCTGTAGCGGATGGACGGGGACAGCGCGAAACGCTGTTGAATCTACTGGCAAACTGGGTAAAGGTCCGGGGATGCGGCGTTGCGCGGCAAGAAGGGCTGGCATGAAGGAAAGGCTGGCAAAGGGAAATCAGGAGCGAGGATCGTCAAGTGGCCAACGTGTTGTTCTTATTTGAATCCCTCCATATACGCGGGGCCGAGCCAGAGGAGAGGGACCATGGACGGACGGCAGAGCCATCTGGAAAAAGAGGTGTATTGTATGTATGCCTGTCACATATTCGGTCCAGAGATCAAGGCCAAAACGGGATAGTGAAGCGAGAGGCATGGGGTTCAAAATTAGATAAATATAAAAACAGACGTGCGTGCGTGTGTGTGTGAGGTGCGTGTGTGCGCTCTCTATTCTCATGTCCACATGACAGAAGTCGGATTATTGGGGATGGGTGGTGGTGGCGGCCCCCGAGGTTGGGGTCCCAGGGCGGGATTTCAGGTACAGCTTCCCACGCGGTACAGCTTCCCTGCGCGTGGGAGTGGCTGTTTTGGCTCCAACGGCAGCGAGCGAGCGGTCTGGGAAGGGGGGGCAAGACTTGCGATTGGAAAAAAGACGGCGGCGCCTCTTTGGGCGTAGGGCCACACAACGTGGGAAAATCAGTCCGATGCGCGGGGAGGGGGGGATGACGACGATCTATCGTACTGTGCTGTACATAGGGGCCCGACAAGCCCCGCACCGCACCGCAAACCCCCTTCTCAGACCACATTGTCGGACAAGCACATGCGAAACGGCCGCAGGTACGTATCGATTTTCTTGGTGGTCGGGAAGACAGACATGTACCGAGGTCGAGCGCTTCTTTGTTTCTTCGCCACGGGTGAAATTGCATGGTTTCATCGATATGAGGATTTTTAGTGCGAGTGTGGAGAGTGGCACCTTTTGCTGATCGGCCGGCTCTGGCTTCTGGAACCCGAACGAACGAACTCGCCTCGACGCCGCCCCCTCCCCTCCTTTCCCTCCCCGCAGAGATGATGCAGCGTGGAACTTGGACGAGGCCGGCGCTGCGACACCACGAGCTTCAGGCCCATGGTCGCTCCCCTCATGTCGGCGGGTTGGCTGGCTGGACATCTTCCGCAAAGATTGACTGACTGCACGGTCAAAGGTCGCCTTTTGAAGAACGGGCACAACAGAAGTTTTTTTTTTTTTTTTTTTCCTTTTTTTTTTTTTTTTTTTTTTTTTCCTTTTTTTTTTTTTTTTTGTACTTTTCTGTGGTTTCTTTACCCCTGTGTGCCGAATTCCCATAAAAGTCGGCCACAATGAAGCAGCCTTGGTCGCTTCTGGAAGTAGTTGCGTCCCCGACACTTTGGAATATACGACGCCCTCTGTTTCGTCTTGAAGAGCAATCACGCTGGGTTCAATGCGAAAGATGAAAAATTGCCCCTGATCGCCCCCCAAGCTCTCGTATTGTGCGTGCACGATACGGACCAGCAACGGAACATGGGTCACTCACCACAACTTAACTTGGCCACAATGCTCAACGCTCAGGGAGGGGGGAAAAAAAAAAAAAAAAAAAAAAAGGTCCCTCAAAGTAGCATCAGAATCACAGTGCACGAGAGCTTCGCAGCAGCACACACACACTTCATCCAAAAGTTGGCTCCTGCACGTGTGGGATCGACGCCGAGCCGGCGGGCGTCTGATGTCTTTGACACGGCGTTCGGTCCAGCCAACGTATTTCTTTGATGGGGAAAAAAAAGGCTCACTGCATTGCTGCCTCGCGACCCATGCGAACCCGTGCTCGCGACGGATGCTCGTTTCAACACGCATTCTTAGCACACTGGCTCGCATTTAGCGCAAGCCGCGGGACCTGATCAATAGTCATCTAGACTCATTTGCGGCTCGTGCCTTCTGAGGTTGTTCATCTCTCCCATTTACAAGTGAATCCAGTCCAACCCAACAAGTTTTGAAGAATCGAGACGAATAGACAAAAGGTACGTCGACACAAGAGCAGCACCTTGCACTAGGGTCGCTCCGCTGGCCATCCGGAACAGAGCCACGTCAAGTAGAGGAACTTGCTCGAGTTCTGACAGATACTCAACCCAGCGACACCAACGCCTTAGGCCAAGAAACACCAAGTATGTATTTACACCTCGTTCTTGACGAGAGGGGTCTCAAAATCTTCGGCCTTCCCGCTGGCGTTCATCATTACTTTCCGACTTCACGGCCCTGCCCAGTCATCGACTCCGTTCTCTCTGCATGCTGCCAGAGCGTGCAAACAAAAAGTGAAGCAAACATTGTCCAAGAATCAGGCGATTCGACTCATACAATAGGGACAAGACAAGAAACCGAACAACGTATTCCTATGCCGCATGCTTTCCCCCAAAAGTCCACCCGGCCAGGTGCGGGATGGTGCGCTTTTGCCGGCCGCAGAGCGAACGCGATGCCTTTACCCCTTCACCACCACACCGTTTTCGTAAACTCTGTATGGATTCAACTGCGATACGAATTCGAACACCGTGACCAAAAGTAGTCTCACGCATTCGTACAGCCAGCATGCCAGATTGACGGGCCCAAAAATGGACATGGGCAGTATCGATACGGCAAAGTGACCTAGACAGGATCGTGAGTGAGTACGGCGGATCTTGCCAAGCTGTCCACAGCCACACTGCCAGACTTACCAAACAGAATCGGGCGTCGGGTGATGGTTTCCCACATCTCGTCCGATGTCATGGTAGCAAAGGCTCCGCCCCAAGCCCATGGGCCCTGCAAGCGAAACTTTGTATTGAGGTTCGCGCCAAAGATCCACAAAATGAGCAACCGGTAGAACATCATCTTGCGGTCCCAGGAAAAGAAGCGCATAATGTCCCAGAGTCCCGGTGCCGCGTTCATGTCCATGGCCAGCTGGTAGGCATAGGTTTCGTGGTCTACACCGTATGTGATTCTGGCCCCGGGAAGAGGACGCAACTTGTAGTGATGTTCGTCCTCGGGCACCAGCGTTCTCGGGATGCGGTGCGGTGCCAGTAAGTGGCAAATCCACAGCTGTGTCTGCAATTCCGCCAGGGGCGGGATGGCTCCGAGAGAAGGGCGCACAAAGCCGACGAAGCCTACCGTCGGATCACTCCGCTTCCAGATGTGTCGCACATCCGTATCGTCTGGGGTCGGGTACGCAAGTTCATTCGCATTGTCCTCGTTGTTCAGGAACGGAAACGTCTGGGTATAGCCTGTGCACAAGACCACCATGTCCGGACGGACAATCTGGCCCTGCAGCCTGGTATACTCTGGGCGCTTATTGTCCACGAATTCGATGAGGCCCTTGTCGCTGACACTCTTCGGCCACGGAGCCAGGTCGACACGGCGTCCCTGCGTGTCGGGGATAGGAGTCTGCACAAATGCCGACCGCAACGCGTAGAGCCACAGCTGCGGCCCCGGCACCTGCGGTCGGTAGGGTTGGCTGATGTAGGGACACACTTTCAATGACTTGTTGAAGAAGACTGTGGTGGGGGGACGAAATTCTCAGTACGGAAGTTGCCAGAGGATGGGAAACGAACGAAGGGGAGGGGGGGATAAAGTGGAAGAACTTACTCTTGGAAGCGTGATTGCGTTCCGGGCCAACCCCGCCTATCCATTGGTCCATGCCGTGTGTTGTGCCGGACGATATCCAGAGAAGGCACTTAACATATATGTGGTAATAGTCCCATAGCAGCTTGTCGTTGCGGCGAAGTATGTCATGCACGTATGCGGTGTCAAACATATTCGCCCTGCTAATGTCAATGGGAATGCCCGGCTCTTTGGGATCAGGCTTTCGCAAGGTTGGCAGCAACGTCGGCCCGGGATTTCTCTGCAAACCACTGTTAGAAAAGAAAGAGGAATATGGAAGAAAGCAACAAAGAGGAAAGAAAGAGATGAATCAAATAAAAAGGAAGGGGGGGAAAAAAAGAAAAGGGGAAAATGAAGTTGACTGGCAAATAATTTGGCGCGCATACTTTGGGAGCAAAATGGCAACCATCTCTGTGACAAAGGACAACCCTCTCTACCCAAGGAGTCGTTACCGCGAGGTACGATATGTCTGCGCCAGTCTCGCCCGATCCAACGACGACGACCGTCTTGCTGTTGCGAAATTGCTTCCTGGCTTTGAACTGAGACGAGTGAATGACCTCGGGCACATTCTCCAGGCCCGGAATGGCAGGAAGATTGGGCTCAACGTGGAGGCCGGAGCAGACGGCAACGGCGTCGCAGTCCCATTCAAATACGGAGTCATCATGGCTGTACACGATGGTGTGTCCCGTCGATGAATCCGGTCGCCGCCGCCGTCGAATTGACAGCACTTTGGAGTTGAGATTGATGTGCTGCCAGAGGTTGAAGTGCGTGCAATAATCCTTCAAGTACTGTACATATGCCGTGGCACTTAGAAAGTCTGGCGCATCCGGCAATCTAAAGTCCGAAAACGTGGTGAGCTGTCTCGAAGACACCAGCTGTGAAACATGGTCAGAACATCCAAAAGTCAAGATGAGCAAGTCGGGTCTCAGGGTCTAGCGTTTCGCATAATTCGAGGGGATTTTTCTCTTCTTCTCCTTCTTTTCTTCTTTTTCTTTTCTTTCTGTTTACCTCTGCATCTTCATAAACACGGGCAGAAAACGTCCCTCCAACTTGGGGCTGATACTCAAATAAGCGGACGTCTACGGGATCGCAGCCGAGAGACTCGTGAGCCTGCGTCAGGTACTTCAGAGTTACGAGGCCAGCAGGACCACCTCCGATGACGGCTACCTTCATGTCGAGGGCTGAGAACAGCAATTGGTGTGACGGGAAATACAAAAGAGGGAGAAAAGGAAAAACGGAAAATGGGGGAATATTGTCAGAGGCTTCGGTGCTAAGTGTGGCAGAGGAAGGCCAAAAAATAATCAAGCGTGTTTAACATCCCGAATCAGCAGGGACGATATATATCTGCCAGAGCAGAACGCATACAGGATTTCTTGGCCACAATGACGCTGAAACAATAATAACGAGGGCGCTTCATCCTGTTGGACCGAGCTCTCTTCCATGACGGACATGACAGCCACCGGGCAAAAAAAACGCCCGAGGGAAACTGGCTCAACCAGGTGGTGCCATCCCATCTTGATCCATCCAATATCATCTGCCTGGGTTTGGGTTATTTGTTTTTATGATTTTTATAATTCTCCGTTTCCCACATTTTAGATTAAAAATGCATGGAAAAAAAAGAGAGAGAGAAAAGGAAGGAGGCTGCGCGGCCTCTCAGCGAAAAAGGGAGAACAGGACGTGTGTCCCCATGGCGCATCATCTGAGATCGGACCGGGGCCCCCCCCCGGCCGGCGGCCACTGGCGAGTCCGTCAGAAGCGGAACCAGATGAAATTCGGCAACGATGGGTATTCCGATCACAGTCGCTGGGCAGAATGTCTTCCACCAACCCCACATGAAGATATATTAACACCATGGATTCTGGCAGATCAGGTCCAGTCCAGTCCCGACTAGTATCGGCCTGGAAGACTGTGACAGCTTCAGGGTGTCACCGCATCTGTCGGGCGGCCTGGTCTTACCCGCACCAGAGATGGGGGGAGAAGGGGGGAGGAGGAGGACGCCTGACTCGGATGGGGGCGGCGGAGACGGCGGAGGCGGCGGCGGCGGCGGCGGGCAACAGACTGCTGCTTGCGTGAAGGCCCAATGAGGGGGGGGGGGAGAACAGTACCCTTCTTTTCCCTCCCAATGAATGTCGCCTGGGTGCCGGCCCCAGAATCCCGGGAGATCGGCAGAGCAGCTGCCATTGACGCAGCCTTCCCATCATTGTGCGTAGGAAGACAGAGACACAATGTGGCCCGCCCGGGGTCCCCCCCCCCCAAAGGCAGCTGAAGTTCGAGTCCTGATCCCGAGGGCTCGGGCCCCAAGAAGACGACGAAAGCCTGAAGCCTGAAGCCATTCGCGGGACGGTATACATTGGGAAAAGAACAAGGCTGGCGGTCCGCTCGATGCCTCGCCATCTTGTTTGTATCGCGCCCATCAAAAACAACTTGACTGACCATCGTCGTCGTCATCTGATGATCGGGAATGCAGGAGAGCTGCCAACCATTTGACGCTAAAAAACGTGGCTTGCATTCTTCTAGGAATCGGACGAATTACAGATGCAGGGCTCTTTCTTTTCTCTTGCATTGTTCGACACACTGAGAAGAAGAAGGGGGGGGGAGGGTGAAAATCGTGTCGCCCGACCCAGCCCGTCGAGGCACACAATCGCACACACAAAACATGCTGTTTTTCTCCCATGTCTCTATAAAGCTTTGACCATGGGAAGGGTTGCTGGACGGGGCGGCGTGGCGTCACGCCACCAGCAACAAGGATGAACAATAGGGCTTGGCTCGGATATGAGACCTTGCCTGTTAGTAAAAAAATGAGCAAGGACTATTGGCAAGAACCAACGAGCTCCGCCTAAATTCTCACGAAAAGGGTACCGCATTGCGTCTAAATTCTGACGGATCATTGCGCCGGACGTGTCGTTGCTGGCAGAAAAGCAGTCTTTGCCGAGTCCGGCGCGCCGCACTGTCAGTGTGTTGGCCTCATTACATTCAGTGGTATATCGTTTATTGCCAATCTCCTTGGGTTTTGCGCGATTCGGCTCAAGCTCTTCTCGCCCGCCCGGATCCAGCTGTCGACACGAGATCGACTCGCCCTCATGCAAGTGTAGAAACCGAGATCCGGCGCCCAGATTATTAATCCATGTCTGGGCGGCACAGTGGCAGAGCATACACTCGTGTCACGGTCAGTTGCAGCTGCGCCGAAGCCAGGTCTCAAACGTTCCCAAAAGACCGGGGTCCTTGTGTGAAATGCCTCTTTGGGACACCTCGTGCAACCAACCCCAACTTTAATCCTACGCATATCGGTGGATGCCTTTTCCTCCCAAGACCGGGCGGGCGGAACCGGACACGAGGCTTTGCGTCATGCTTTTTTCCAGTCCGACGACTTTGCCGTCAATACACCATGTGTTCAGCAAGCCACCTTCCTGGTCGTTCGGTGGCGACACGTCGGACAATGAGCCTCTCGCATCTTGGCGCTATGTGATGGCTGCCAAGCGGGGAGCGACTTGTGTCGGGTGCTTGCATGACCTCTATGCAGTCAGTAGGCCTTTCAGTCTTGTGCAACCGTCTGGTGCAAGTCGCGGCGCAACGCGATAGACCGACGTGAGCACAACATCGCACACCGAGATCCACGGCTTTCTCCATCCGGTGCCGTCCGCAGTGTCAGTCAGCACGGCACGGCTTTGTTGCTGTCCGTCTCTTCATTAGCAAATTCATTTCCCCTCGTTTCCCGGTATTTGAACTGCGTCAAGACGTCGTCAATTAAATGAATAGATAAATATAAGTACGTCGAGAACAGGGAGGCAGGTCTACACGCCCCGAACCGTACGGAGATGGATATTTCGAGAGGCGCCAATCAAGCTTTCAACGCCATTAGGTGGCAACGAGACACAAGGCCCCCTGTTATTGAGTGTACGACGTCTTCGCTGCGCAAGACTCGCATTCCCCGGGCGGGATGGTCAGCCAGAAACATCCTTGATGCGCTGCCGTCTGCGTAGTCGCAGACGACTGGATAAAAGACTTCGCGCTTGCGATTCACAGCAACGTAATAGCTCGGGCTGCCGGGGTCCTGGACGGGAACGAGGGCGACGGCCACCGATCTTTGTGGCACTCGACTTGAACGGCTCACGCGCAAACGTGAGATGCCGGCTTTGGACATAGTGTTGCTGTAGTAGTGCATGAATCTTCTCGCCTCATCATACACAACTTCTGAGCGCGGAGCCGTGTCCCATGTCCCCGAGCAGATTGCCGTCTCGTTATTGTCATTGCGGACAGCGTACATATTGCCATCGGCACATGAGACAACCCTCGTCGAGGCAGCAGGGTTCACGAGCTGTGACGGTTTGCCGATGAGGGTATTGCTGATCGACAGCTTGTAAGCTGGCCCAAGATATCCTCCCCGGCTATTCACAGCTCCCTGCCCTGGTCGCGTGGCCCTTGCCATTCTGATCCTTCTCGAGGAAGCGCCCTGCGCGGGGCGTGCAGTCGAGTTGGTTTGTGTGCTGTGAATGATCGTCAACGAACTGCTTCGTTTTTTGCTGAGTCTGGGAGTCAATCTTCCATACCCAATGCACTTGCGAAAAATTGCTCTGTCCTTGGTGTCAAGCACCGTCATATCACCCGCGTCCCCGTGGCCAATCCGAAGCTGGTTTCGCCAGTCCATTTCTGTCGTGATACCTACGCAGCCGCCCTGGTCGGCAATGGCCCCGGTGAGCTTGGTTGACTTGGAGAGACCGGCGTCACCCGAGACCCGAGCGGTAGCCTTGATGGACGGTTCATTAACCATACCCACACCTTTTTCCCAGCCTGCTATCTTCATGCCGCATTTTATGCCTACGGGAAGGCCAAGCTCGGCAGACAGACTGACTTCCCCGTGAACTTCCAAAGCCGGTTTCACGAACGGCTCCCATCCGCTCCTCGTGTTCCGACTCGGGTCAATCAGATCAATGGCAGCCACAGAATCTTGCATACCCAATTTGGCTCCTGCCAGAATTTTACCCTTAGCTGTTCCTTCCAGGCCAGCCCGGGCACCCAACGAAATATACGGGCCAATAGTGACCACACCGTAAGAGAGGCAGGGCAGTCCATAGTTGAACAAGTCGGTGTGAATGTCTTTATGTAGCGTCGCATGCGCTTCGATCCCGATATTGAGGTCCATGTGCATGTTGACTCGAACTTCGACATGGCCTTCCTCAAGGCCGGCATGAGGCGACCATTTTGCTCGCCCGGCGACGGTGGCGGAACCAGAGGCGCTGCACCCGACACAATAGACCTTGAGATTATTTGATAATGATTTTGATTCGCTCTGCCAATCGAAAGACTTCAAAAGAATAGCTTTGCCCCATGGCGAGTCGTCGACTCGCGCCACGGTTGCGCCAAGCTGTGTTGACGTGGCGCCCAGCGGGGCGTCAGGGTCAGGAATTGTAAAATTGAACGCATGATTGATACCGCCTCCAATCGCCACAGCACTCGATGGGGCATCGTATACCGCTTGAACGGCAATCTCGAGAAGGAAGATGCCGATTCTGGACCAGAAACCCGGCTGGGCCCGAGATTGAAATCGGCGGTGTGTCTTCCGTACACCAGACCAAAGTGACGAGTTGTGAGATATAAGACCAACGGCATCGCCGGACATGATCCGCTTCAGGAAATCCTCATCATGTGCTTCCATGGAGTGATGGCCGAGGTTATGATCGAGCATCTCGTCGAAGCTGCTTCCCAGACAGGCGGTCGGCAGCCCGTATGCCTCGTCGGCGACAACTGTGCAGCCCGGCTGCTTCAGTGACCATTTGTTGGATAAGCTCGAGTCATTTACGAGAGACTGCGCCGCTGAAGGTGCAGGTCGCTGAGAACCGATAGACTGTTCCTTAGAGCCGGCGCTCCACCAACCCCATTCGGTTTCCCCAAGTGAAGTAATCTGGTCAGGATGCACCAAGATTCCCGCAGCAACGATCCGGCGCTCGCGATGCTCGACCTCGAGATTCGTCACGTTGAAATAGCATCGCTCTCCATTTGATTGCTCGCCGCAGCCAGCTGCGTAGCTGATCAAGATAAGCCCATTAGATATCGACCAGGTATCCAGAGCCCTCTGAAAGGCGTCCTGGCTGCTAAAGGAAACTGCCATCCCTGTCTCTTGACTGTACGAGATGCTTATGTGATTGACATGATCAATGTTGACCGAGGGCATGGTGAAATAATACTTCAAGAAGGCGTAATGACCGGGCTCGGACGGGTCTGTATTGGTAAGCAAATGGCCAGAATAAGTTATGTGAAGAGTGGTTTTACTTACTCGAGCTGCCGTAATAGAACTGAGATCCATCACTTGGTGGAACAGGCACAACATTCTCGATTCGCCCGGGATCCACTGACCAGTGAAGGCTTGGTAGCAAGGTGACTGACGGCGCTTCGTTGATCAACGAAGGCCGCGGAGTGGATGTCTGTGATGAAGAAGGATTGCGTCCGTTGGCAGGGCTTGGTCGGGCATGAGCTATTGTTTGAACTGTTGCTGTAGCGTTTGCATTACTTGACGTATTACGAAAAAGATATGGTGGCTGGCTGGCTAGAGCAGGAATCGCTACGCCCAGAAAAAGAGCGGACGTCAAAATGCTGGCAGGCATGATGTGCAAGAGGTGATGGGTATATGACCAAATGAGGAGAGTTTCTGAACAAAAGAAAGAGACGTGAGATTGAAAGCCGCCCGAGTGACTGAAGAGCGAGCATGATGGAATAGTAAATCACGAGCTGCGAAGGAGGAACGGCTATCTTTATTGCTTCCTTGCTCGCAGCGCACCGCGCTCTGACGGTGGCTGTGATGGCTATTTTGGCACGTAACCATTTCGAGGTCCAGTCTGTGGGATGACATCTTGGCCGAGGATTCTTTCGTAAAGCGTGCGGCGAAGTTCCCGACATCAACTGCGAACCGTCCGCTCGATATAGGATTCCCTGATGTTATGTGCCTCACATGGTGGCAACCCTTTCGGGTCCTTGAACGGACCTCATCTCAAAATGGCAGTATATCCCCACGCAATCTCTTGGTCTGTCAACCAAGAGTAGGCGACGGAATTGAAGACTGCTTGGCACTCGCTTGCCGGCAATAGTAAGTGCATGCCTTGGAGTGTTTGGCAAGACCCGGATGGCACTCAAGTCAGCAAATTCTCCGGCAGCCGGAGTCTCTGTCACTCCAATAATTGAGGCGTCTTCCAGCGCAAATTCCTAGATGACACACCGCGGTCAGGCCAAGAGATTGCCAGATCGCAAATGCGATGTAACTTGGCCCCATGGCCGCCAAGGGTGCAAGTCGCAGGTCAGATCGGTCAGAGGGAGGGCGAGTCATGCGGGTCGGTCGTTGGACCCAAGATATGAAGCTCTCCGGCCGTTTGCACAGACGGCCGGGGAAGTTGTCCTCCCATCACAACCAGCGCTGTCCGCCGCCGGACGTTGAACAAAAAGGATCGAAAAGGCGGTCCGACTGCGCGTTGCAACGTGACACGGTCGATAGCTAACCGATGCTTGACTCCTGCCAATCGCCGACCGCAGAGAATAGGGGAAAGGGTAAGATGTGCGTGAACTTGGCCGTCAGTTCGAACCACGACATTGATCCTACGACGAAGCTGTTAGATTACGCCTACCCTAATGGCCTACCTCTGCGGCCGCGTGAGGTCTTGGCTGTTTGGCAAGTTCCGGATCATGGGACCGTGAAATCCACAACGAGGCATACTCTTTACGGCTTTTACGAGAGAAGAAATCAATGGCCGTTGCTTGGCGATTTGGCGTCGAGACTCTGGGGATGCGTGCGCGAGGAAGGGAGGAAATGGGTGCTCCACGCTGGCAGGCACGCCAACGCTTGTCGATAAGTGACACCATTATAGGTTCGTCTGGGGAAACACACGGCAGGAGCAGCATGGGCAGAGCATCATTCTTGCCTGTCATGGCCCTTTAGTATACGCTCATTATGACGAAAGACCCCAGGACCTTGCGCGAAGCTGCGGTCTGATTCGAGGACGACCAGATTGCAATTCGTTCTCGTCGTGTAGTGCCTGATTACCGCCGCCCTGTATCCTTGTCTGGCCTGGCACCGCTCAAGCACCATTCGTTCATCATTGTGCCGCCGGGACCGGGCCGGGTCTCGAATATCCATTCTTCACGTAAGGCGAGATTGCAGATCATGCAGATAATCGAAGTCTCTCACATGTTCCCCAAGCTTGTGCAATCTTTAGATGACTCATGTTAAAAAAATAATAAGAATAAAACACGTCGCGTATGGCCACGAGCCCTCAAGTTATGTCCTTGTGTATTTAGGAGAAGAGATGGAAACAAGAAGGGGGAAGAGAAAAGTGAAAAGAAAAAAAGATAAAGATAAAAAAAAGCTCAATATAATGTAGAGTAATTAGCTCATCTATACCACTTGCAATGTGCACGACCTCGGAACCCGCCGTCCAATGTTCTTGCCTTATCTCATTACCAAGTGGACCTTTTGGCGGCGGCAATTTAACTCAAGATCAGCTCATCCTTGCAATTCTAGTGCCACAACAGGGCTCGGCGTGTTGTCGGGACGGTCGACTTCGTTTCAAAAAGCCGAAGACAACGAAGGAGATACATATGTGACAGTCGTAGATGAAGCTTGTTCGCACAGGACAGGCCAGCGTTGCGATATCTCTGCCGGGGGATGACGGATGAAAGGAATGGTTCCTTCCACACGCACTTGTCAAAGCTCAACAGGATTGGCATGAATAGATCCGCAGGTTTGTCTTTCCCTACTGTTTCCCTCTTTCTGCATGTAGACGGGCCATACGCTTCAGCCATGACGAAACGTACAAATATGCCACCTCTGCTGCTACCCTGCCCATCCTGCCAAGGCAGGATCCGCCACGGACGAAGCAATTCTTATCTCTAGACTCTGAGAATACGACAGTGCGACTACTACTTCGGCATGTGAGCCGGCCCCAAATGAATTTCTTGGGGGACCAGCGCTTTATTGCCCCCCCTGCACATCACCAGGGGCGTTTTCTTTCCTTATTGAATGGCATGACTCAAGAATGCCCATCGACATCCTTCGAGAAAGGCCTGGTGCATATACAAGCCGTTGAGATTGTGCATCTCGCGCAATCAGTTGAGTTCGTCTCCGTTGGCACGAGCTCCCTCACGAGAAGCTTGCATTTGATGTTGCGAAGCGGCCTACCCATAGAGTGTTTGTGACGCCGTGCAGTCACTTCGTCATCCCACGTGGAGAAAAAAGAATATAGAGCTTCAGAAGCTGGGCTCCTTCGCGGACAAACCTGAGAATGCGACTCTATCTGCGAGAAGGCTGAGTGGCTACATGTGTACGGACGGAGGCACGGAGGCTGGCTGTTTACTGAAGATGGAATGCCCACGTGGAATGGGCGTAGCTTGAAGACTTCGGTTTCTTGCGGAACGGAGAGGAGGGCTGACGCAGAGACGGCGTTCAGATCTGCGACGGGTTCCGAGGCCTTTCTTGAGGCGGCACGATAAATTTGAGCGTCATCTGAGACGGTCAAACGTGTCCAGGGCGCGTATGTATCATAATACAAATGCAATAAGCCTTGACACACACCAAGGTCGCCCTGACTGTTTCTGGCGACATTCGACTCGGGATGCTCATGCGTCATGATATATCCAGCCGCTTATTAATCTCTTGGCACGACCGGTGTGCCTGATTTTTCAAGGCGAAATGTCCAACTCCCAATGCCAAGCCTCTCTCTTCTACAACATCATGCTGTATGCCATTCGTAACCCTGACCCAACCATGCCCTGATTGTGGCAATAAACCCACCCCTGAAGCGAAGGAATTGCCAAATGAACAAGCTACGACTTTTCAAACTTGCGTCTTCGACCCCCAGCAAATGACCATGGTCCCTTCCGCAACTACACTGCGCATTTCGCGGGCTTTCACCTTGCGTTCCGTACACGATCAAGTGGACCGATTTTTGCGGTCACTGTTTCCGAGACATGATTAGCGGGCGGCACACTGCGGAGCCGGCTTGATGTATATTAACTTACGTGCTGAGCCTTCGCGAGAGCTGATGCAGCTTCTTGTCATTGTCGGCCTCGTGTGCAGCCTTTTGAAGCGCTGTGGCTCTCTCTTCTTCCTGATGTTTCGCGACTTCCTCATGGCTGGGGGGGAGCCGCTCGTTCTGCAAATCCACCTTGCGCGCGTCTTCGAAGGAGCTGATAGCGTTCTTGATGCCCTCCGCACCCAACATTAGTGTGCCTGCAGGGAGCCTGCCTCCTGAGACGGTCTTGAGTTCCGTCACCTTTTCCGATTCCTCACGGAGGACTTGGAACACACGCGACATACGCCCGATGGCGAGAATCTTGTTCTTGATCGCTCTCCGTTTGAATTCGATCGAGTTGGGATCATCCCCACCGGGCTGAGAGGTGGTCGGCGAATGTGGGCTCGTCGACGATGGCGTCTCCTCCTTGAGCTCATCCTCAGAACACGTGCTCAGGATCGCCATGAGCATGTCTGTGATCTTCTCACCGACAAACGGCAGCGACCAAGTGAAGACGTCCATGAAGTTGGGTAACCAGTAAGGATGAGGTGTACAATTAAACTGCCGGATATTCATTACGTTGTTCTCATACTTCAGGACGGCAGCCTTGTTGTTGTACACATCGAGGTAGTTGGGCGCGGAGAAGATAGTCATGACACTCGGGAAACCGGTGGTTCGCGTCTTCCTATACATGCGATAACCAGCGTCCTGCGCCTCATGCGCTCGAATGATGGACAGGAGATTGTTCTTCTCGAGAAATGCGCAAGCAGCCGGGTACGAAAAGAAATAGGAGCAGCCTCGGACGTGATTGTGCAAGAAATAGTCGCTCGTCTTCTCCTGACCGAAATCTTCCAAGGGGTCGGCCCAGAGGATGTCGCACATCAGACCCTGAGTCGGCGGTTCTCGGAACCGGTCAATCTATTCTCTCGTAAGCAGGGCACTCCAATTGCAGAGGATGCAGCTCGAGTGCGTACACTTTTCAGATCGTCCAGGGTATGCAATTCGGGGCTGAGGCCACCATGAATGCAGAGGAATTGCTTGTTCATTACCGCAGCCAGCGGCAGGCTGCAAAAAGATTCCATGCAGGTATCGTACACGGTTTCGGAGTACTTGTGCTTGCACTCCAGCTTGAAAGTGAAATAATCGGTCAAGTGGCGGCACTCGTGATTGCCCCTCAGCAGCCACAAGGTGTCGGGGTAATGGATCTTGAGGCACCAGAGATACAGGACGCATTCGATACTGAAATATCCTCTGTCGACGTAATCGCCTAGGAACAGGTAGCGAGTCTCGGCAGGGTCGCCACCAACCTCGAAGAGCTTCATCAGATCATAGTACTGGCCGTGGACATCCCCACAAACCGTGATAGGGGCGTCCATTTCGAGCAAATTGGGCTCCGCCCGCAGAAGCTCCGTTCCCTTCTTGAGAATCCATAGCGCCTGCTCTTCAGTCAGACGGCCCTCGCGATAGAAGTGCTGTTTCAAAAAGGTGATGTTCGGTTTCGTATGGCTCTCGTCGTGAAAGAATTGCTCTTCTGTTGGCTTCGTCATGGCAGGTGCCTGGACGTCTGCGAGGAACCAGGCCGTCAGTCTGCCGGGGTCTTTCCATGACGTCGTCGTAGGGAAGACCTGCACAAAGCTCACCTTTACAGACTCTGTCAAGCGTGCTCACTTGCGAGCCATCCTCCATGGTGTGTATGGTGAAATCGATCTCGGGCACAGGCTTCTTGGCTTGAATGGCGCGAATGGCATTGTCGACTTGCTGGGTGCGGCGCACCTGCTCGGGGGTGCTTTGGTCGCCCTGATCCATGGCGGCGAAGGAAGCAAGCAAGCAAGTGGACAATAGGCAAGCGACGGGATGATGAAAGAATCACTACAGTAAGGACTCGGATATGCGAGCGGCGGCGCTTCACACGCGACACAGCCTGGATGATGTCCAAAAAGGGGACGAGCGAAACTACACCCGAGGTCTGACGAAAGATGGGAGGGGAGTGGGAACCGTCGTTTTGAATTGAGGGGCTCCTTTCTGTCCGAATCGATGACTCGGCCACCAGGCAGTTTGATACGCAGACGACCCGCGACGACGCAGGTTGAAGCTCACGTCCCGCGAGAGTCGCCAAGAGCTGTCGTCAATATTTCAAATCGTGGAAGGGCAAGGCCGCTTGGCGAAGGATCGGGTGGGAAAGAAAACGACGGGGTGAAGAATACGGAGCAGGGCTGACCAGCAGGGGGGGAGGGAGAGAAGAGACCAGACGTTTGGCATACACCCGCATACACCCAAGACAATGAATGGCTCAAAGTTGGGGGTGGTTGCCCACTGACGGCGGGCAATTGCGAAAAGCCGACCAATCAACAGGGGCGTCTTTGACAGCGGCAATCCCCTGGATCGATTGAGAGCAGAGCTGGCCATGGCCGGGTATGAGCACTGCCATCGCGAAGGTCATGCAAGGCAATACTTGTCACGGGCACGCGAAACCGTTTGGTCCATTTTTCGAGTTGGCCACTGACGAATACCTGCCCAACTACCGGCGTTATTGAACCCTAAGCACATGCTGGAAAGGTATGGAGTTACTAAATGTACAATTATTGCTTCGTTCGTTTCGCAGCCCCACTTCCTGTCAAAAAAATGGAAGCTTTCCAGAGGCCGCCAATCCAAGCCTTTCGACGTGATGCGTGTGTCCTTCAAGGGCTCCGCGGCAGGAGCACAAACAATCGCTTTCCTGTCCACTGCTCGGCAACTCTGGCGAGGGCTCGCGCGACAATTCAGCTTCCTTTGCAGAGTGCGTGACTCATCGAGGGAGATAACAGCCGTACACGAACAATGTCACTCCATTGCTTGCTACGGCAGCTTTGATGCTGCATGGGCGCCACAGCAGACTCAAGCATCCATTCACAGCCGTATGCACGCCTGCCCTAATAAGCCGCATCACTGTCCGGGTATGAGCCCTGGGACGCACCACGTCCTCAAGCTCCGTGATCTCGGTCGGCCGTTTGTTCACGCTGGGCCTACTGAGCACCTGTGTTGCCTCATTCGTAATTCTTCAAGAAGTCGGCGTCAGTCAGTGGAGTCGACTTTGTGTGCAATTAATGCCTACTATGGACCTACCTGTATCTGCCTAGGTGGTATACAGTCAGCATAGATCAGAATAAATGGAAAGCTTTCGTCCGACCAGCGAACCCACCTTGATTTCGTACTTCTTTGCAGTATCTTTTGCTTCATTCGGTGCCTCCTCCGAAATGTTCGAGTCGTAGTGTCGACAGGCGCCAATTGTCATATTGAATACCATCGCGGCATCATGGTGTCCGAATACTGCGCTCAAACTGTGATACAAAAGAGTCTCGAGAGTTGAGCAAACAGTAGGCACTGACGTTGTCTGCGGACTCACTGGGTACTGCTAGGTTTACTTACTCCGATGTGAGACCTGCAGACGGGGCCCTCGGACCCCCCTGTCTGTGACCTTCGAATCGTCGAAAACATCGTGCCACCCACTGTAGGAGGCGCGCGCCCTGCGTCTAGGGCAGGATTAGGTAGAGGAAGAAGAACAGGCGGATGTAGCCACAAAAGGGAATCCAGAAGAGAAGAAAGGAGAACCACGACTCAACCAGCAGGCAGATGCTGAAGACGACCCAGTACATGAGCCATGGCGTTAGCTGGGCACGGTCTGCCGTCTTCAGCGCCTTGTACGAAGCAAAGATGGGAAAGAGGACCGTTGCATCAGTCGTGTGATGAGCTCCCTACCAACAAAGCGCCTGGCCTCAAGAAATGGGCTCGACGAGCTATGGCTGAAGTGCATGATTATCTCGGAGGAGCATTTCCTAGCTAACTTCTCTTTGGATTGGACTGAGGCGTCATCAGGCTCCCAATTTTGTCTGTTGCTGACAATGTGAGCTGGTCAGAGTCCATGGAGCAGCGCCAGTGTTCCCTAGCTGGATATTGCGAAATCAGGCTCGAGTCGAGTGAGCCTGCAGTAAAGCAGGTTATTCACGCCTTTCGAGTTGTGTACGGGCCGTCACATCAATTTGTTGCTTGCGAAGTTTATCCTCTCTGCACAAGGGATTCCCTCGGACGCGGCCACCCGGAGGACTGCCAGGAATGGCAAAAGATGGTCACGCAGTCCAGATTTTCTACTTCAATTGCCAGTCCCGGGCGATAATGGCCGCCCCTGGTCTTACGCCTATCTTCGCTGCATGTTATTCAGAATGACATCTTCGATGGGAAAAGTCGAAATTTTCCAGCGGGAGATCCAGTCGTCACGACTAACTGCAATGTTGGTCAGCCCCGACAACTGTTTGCAGCCAAGATGCGGGTATATACGTACTATATCCACCACAAATTCTACGTATTCCCTCGAATGCACTTCGACCATGTAGCACGCGCCAATTGTCAAAAACTATGATCAGTCAGCGACTTCATGATGACTGGGAAACGGCTGGTGTGGTCCTACTGAGCACCCTCCCTGGCTCGAGCTGGAACCAGTATTCATTTGTTTGGCGCCGCAGTATGCTATCCCATTTCCTCGCCGCATCGTACCACGCTTGAACATCAACATTGAGTGGGATGACCCCTCTGTCGTCGTTGTTCCAACGAATCCGGCGCAGCTGATGCCGGGATGCCTCGATCACGGGGAATGTAACCTCCGGTGTGATGGCCACGCCTTGATTGCCGCTGGCATGCCAAGGTATTCTGACCTTTCTTAGAGTCTCAAAAGCTTTTGGAAACTCGGCTTTGAGGAGCTGGGCCGCATTAAAGCCGTCGACAAGTAGCGACTGACCACCTAGAGAGGCTGTCGTTTCCGTCTGAGCCGGCGGCGACTCATGGGACAACATATGAAAGGCCTGCAAACCGGCGGGTTCCGTGAAGTAGGTTGTGTCTGTGTGTGCGTCGAGAGCCAGATTTGTGTAGGCAAAATCCGCCTTGGCCAAATCTGGGACGAAGTCATAGAACCCGCCGTAATGAGTATTGCGAATCGGACCAATAGCCTCAAGAAGCCTCTCGGTCGCCTCAGGTGTCGCTGGTGTATCCGTTACAAAACAGAATCCAAGTTGACGCTGAATTTGTGTTAGCTTGCGTCCATCCGCGCCACCGCGTAGCTCACAATCGCGTCCATCAGCCTTGCCATGCCCTTCTCATCGCTTCCTTCTACGACACTGGCGAACGAACATTCGGGCGGACTCGATTCAATAGATGAGTTCCAGTATTGTTTTGAGCTTGGATGGATGTGTCAGCTGTGTGATCTTACGCCAATATTCTTGAAGGCGCAGCCTACTTCATCCTCTGAAAGTACTTATTACCGACATGGAATACAGAAGAGCGCAGCCAAGACCAGCTGTAACAGCTTTCGTGCGAGTCCGACCCTTTTTCTATCGTCAGCCAGCTTGCAGCCCATTTTCCTCTGATCGCGCACACATTGAATGTTCACCCCCTTCCTGTCGTGAGCAATGTGTTGCGGGCTGATGTCATTCGGAATCTGAGCGACGCGGATTCAGCGTCATGTCGCATAAACGGCATAGGCCGTTACACGTGCCATGAGCAGCGCACCTGGAATGTTTTGAAGTTCCTCTGCATGGTGTCTTGGTTGACGCAGCGTTTACACCGGCAATTATCACTGTGCTTCTGTGAGAAGACGTAGTGGAAACGAGACGAAGTCAAAGGAGAAAAAGGAGGGAATCTACCGGAGCCAGATGGCAGAGCTAGAGAGAGCTGAGCATTAGTGACAAGAGCGCAGGGCCAGCAGAATGGGGCTTTTACAAGTTCTTCTTGCTGTCCGGCCCATCTCGGAGTTCATCCTTCAGTACCAGAGTGCCATCATGATCGACTCTCAATGTGGCTGGCACTTGAGTCTCTGCAGCTGGCTGCAGGCTAGACAACTGTCTCCAAAGTCTCATGTTTCGACATCGCATTGGCCTTGAGCAGTTCAGTAAGTGAACTATTCTGCTCAGGGCACTCTGAACCTGACCTTGTAGCCTTCGCGGCGGCGCCCAGGGAAACAAACATTTCGCGGCACTATTGACGTCACCCTTTGATTGGGTGTGTGTACTGTTTGATGTTTTCCTTATTCCCGGATGACTGAGCATTGATCTCGCGGGCGGTCCGAAGGACCGGCAACTGAGGGGCCGTTTCCCAGCAAGGAGGCGAGACAAGGCGTACGGCGCGAGGCAGGGTACTTAAGTACTTTAGAGAACTTGAGTAGGGTAGTGTTGCTAACTGGGCCGACTTCCCTATCGGCGTGCGCGACACTGCGTACCGGTTTTCCAGCTAGGCAAACGCTAAACCATGAAGGACAAAAACCCATGCAGCGTTATGGGAAGCCCCCACGTGTCGACTGGCACGCCACGAGCTGCCCCCAATTGCATCGTTCGTGCCTGCTGAATGCCCAGGAGGGCTAGATAATCCGTGCCGGGCCACGCGTGATGACGATACAGCACGCTAGCTGCCTCCGACTTGACTCTTCAAAAACATCGTAAACAAAGCTTACGCATGCGAAAGCCCGACGCAATTTAAACTATCTCGTAGACCTCTCGAATGCATCGTCGTACAATCTCCGCTTACAACACGTCCTGCCCTCTGATACAGCTCCCATAATCACTCTTCGTCGGCAGCGCAAGAAGCATATTTGTCCTGCTCCTGTCGTTGCAATGGCGACTTCCCCTTGAAACATCCATCTCACGGTCAACCGCGGGGGGGACAACAAAATAGAGCTGTATGTTGAAAGTGTTAGACCTTTACCTTCGGCGACTCAACCAGACCAGCAGCATGTCGTCTGGGCACCCGCATCTCGCAGAGCTTCACGACGACCAGCTCGTTCGGGATTCGAGCCCCTTCTTGGATCGCCTGAACGCACCCGCCGCCATCATCACTGTCCTCTCGGTTCTGATTGTGGTTTCCTTCAAAGCCTACGACTTGGACTTTTCCTTAGATGTCATCGGACATTCCACAGTCACATACCTATGGGATTTTCTCGTTCTAATCGTGCCGACTCCTCTGCTCGTCTGTCTCGATAAGTGGTTGAATCCAGGTCTCGGGCAGGAATCTGCACCAAGCACGCACGCTGCGAAAAGCGAGGTCATGCGAAGAGTCATGGGTCTGGATCGAACGGGAAGCGTGATGGGAACGGCAATTCAGGCTCGAGGCAGCACCCGATCCATTACCAGCAACGTTCTGGGCCTGAGATTAAATCAACAACGACCTGCTGGTCTCGGCAATCGTGACAACTCATGCTACCAAAACAGCATCCTGCAAGGTCTAGCCTCACTACCGTCCTTTCCCGAATACTTGTCGGCCTGCGTGCGGGCTCTGGGCTCACAGCGACCGACCGACGAGATTGCTCACACTTTACGGGTCCTTATTGCGGATCTCAATGACGCCTCCAATAATGGGCGAACACTGTGGACTCCGAGCCTACTCAAATCGATGAGCACTTGGACCCAGCAGGACGCTCAAGAGTACTTCTCCAAAATTCTTGACGATGTTGACAAGAGCGTTGCAAGAGCTGTGAGCTCGGCACGCCGGCACCCAGGCTTCGAGTACGATGGGGCAAAGGATGATACCTCCAACAGTGAGCACAGTGACGACAGTGGTTATCAAAGTCTGTCGTCGAGCGCGGAGCTGGCGTCGAAAACAACGCTACGAAATCCTCTGGAAGGGCTACTCGCACAGCGCGTGGCCTGCATTCAGTGCGGGTTTTCTGAAGGTTTATCCATGATCCCCTTCAACTGCCTGACCCTCAGTCTTGGGTTGCACCAACATCAACATGATTTGTATGAGAGGCTGGATGCTTACAGCAAGGTGGAGGCCATCGAAGGCGTCGAATGTCCCAAATGCACGCTGCTCAAAGCCCAGAGACTCCTCACAAAGTTGATCGAAAAATTTCGGCAAAACGAGTCATCAGCGGAACTTTTGCAAGAGCCACTGCGTAGGTTGGCGGCTGTCGACTTGGCCCTCGAAGAAGATGACTTCAGTGACAAGACCATCACAGAGCAATGCAAAATCACAACGCAAGGCAAGGTGGCCACGACGAAAACGAAACAGATTGTGGTAGCACGGCCGCCTCGAAGTCTGGCCGTTCATGTCAACCGATCCGTGTTTGATCCACAGACATTCGACATGATCAAGAATTCGGCGCCGGTGTCTTTCCCGCAAACACTTGATTTGGGCCCTTGGTGCCTGGGCAGTGCTGAAGTCGAGGACGAAGAGCTATCCGACCATTTTCTGTCAAGCAAAGAGCAGTGGCTCTTGGACCCAAAGTCGTCCATGGTGGCGGGCGATCTGGGCCCATCGCGACTGGCAGGTCCCATATACGAGCTCACAGCAGCTGTCACGCACTACGGGCGTCACGAGAATGGCCATTACATATGTTACAGAAAGTATCCCGACGCTGAAGCCCTCAGAGATGGTGCGGGGGCAGAGCAAGCATGTCAATCATACAATGGCAGTGCAAATGACCATCATGATGAAGCAGGTGACGACACTGTCAACGACGATGGCGGCGGAGTTGATGGAGCCGATGATGGTGACAGTAAACCAGAGCTGACGCCGGCGTGCCAAGAGCGTGTGTCTAACCAAGGCTGGTGGCGGCTGAGTGACCACAATGTGACGCAGGTAGACGAAGATGTGATCATGTCTCTTGGGTCAAGCGTCTTCATGCTATTTTACGAGTGCGTGGACTCGAGTATGGTGCTCCAACGCGAAGTGGTCAGCATGAGTGACGCTCGGGAATTGATCAGCAGGACCTCGAACAGCCCAGAGCCGCTGGCAAAAGCCGAAGCCGTCGAAACTGAGAGCGCGCGCCTCTCTTGCACACGTGAGACTGCCGCCGTGGACGCTGATTCAGCAGAAGTCTGCGCCTCGAGCTCCGAGAGCGACGTGTCTCATCTACGCATATCGGACACGGCCACGGAAACGATAGACGCGCCGTCGACTGCCTCCAGCTGGTCGCAGGACGAAGACGAGCTGCATGAGCCCTTCGAAGTCCCACAATGACATAGGGCCTACGTTCGTGGTAGGATGGCTTGGCTATTACTTGTTTTTCTTGTTCTTATTCACCTGGCACGGACATGTCCGACGCTAGCATAGCATGGCCGTTTTGGTCTCGTAGGCAGAGCATGGCGACGGAGTTGGGGGCACAACATCAAATTATTTGAATACGCCTGTTCGGCTCATATCTTGGTCATTGCATGGGAAGCTTGGCCCGATCGGCATTGGAGCTTCAAGAGACGGGGAAATTGTGCGAAGACTTGGTATCCTTGAAGATTTGCAGCAAGCTCATGGCTGCTTCTGTGCAAAAAACTTTGATCATTAGATACGCATCCACAACATGAACGTGTACAGTTAACTTCACACTAAGCTTCTCGGGGCGGGCCATATGAACCGACTTATCGTCTCTACACATCGATCGGCAATGCTCACGCGTCGCATACAAGCTTGTGCTGTGCTACTGTCCAATCTGTGTTGCATGATGCGTGACAGAGTGCATGCAGCTACGTGTCAGATGGATATGTCCAGCCACGCATCCTTGCTGTGCTCCGAGTTTCCCACAATTCGGCCCAGTCCCCAACACAGTCCTGCTCGTCGGAGCCGGTCCCGCATGCCATTTCTTAAGGACATGATCTTGCCGTCTTGACTCGGCGCCAGCGCGTCGCGGCCACCAGCAAAGGGCCAAGCAAGCATTCCAAGAAAGTATGCAACAGACGACTGTGTGAAGGCTGCTGCGACAGGCTGCCAACGGCTCATGATCAACATGGCCTTCGTCCCATGGACGCGCCTTTTTGCGGCCTGACATCCAGGGAAAATGTGGGTCTGCTTCTCTCGCTTCAAGGGCAAACAGAAAAAGAAGTAAAGTAAGCTTACCTCTCCGCTCTCGGCAGCCCGGCCTTTGACGAGACGACCAAACGATGGGATTCACGCTCAACGGATGGGTGACACCATTCACGTGGTTGGTTTAGGTCCGTTCGTGTCAGCTGAAGTGGTGTGACCTTTCCCCGACAGACGTCAACAGCGAATCCAATACTGACACTCGACGTGCCCGGCCTCTGCGCTGGCTGGCAGTGTCAGGTCAGACAAGGTCCAGCGCTTTGGGGGGGGTTGGGGTTGGGGTTGGCCTCTGGCGGTGAGGGTGAATGTACAATACAGCATCTGCTCCCCTTTCCTATCGTGTTGCGGTCCGCCGTGGACAGCATTGACCTTGGCTCGACCTACGGACGGAGCAGAATGACACTGCGGCGTCGTGTCAATAATGGGGTTGATTGCCAAGCAATCGGCTCCAAGTTCTGTTCAGAGAAGGGGAGGGTACGCGACTTGTTGCAGACGTTTGTATTACTACAGCATGAACCAGCCACTCCAGGCCGCATCCAGTATTGCACAGAACAAGTGTTGTAGCATGGAAGGGACTCATGCGAATTGCTTGCAGCTTGCCTTGCAGGTATGCATGTCTTAGGGAAATGCCTGCTGCTGGTCGCTGCTCTGTGGCTCAACCCACAAATCATTTTGAACGAGGCATGGACCAATCGTGTGGCAGGGTGGGGGAGAGGAGGTCTCACCAGGGACTTGGGGTACCCGTGTTGCCGTGTACTAGCGCGTGAAGGTCACGGTTGCGTCCTGCATCTTTTCGGAATTGGCAGCACGTCGGTCCCTTGTCTGCTTTTTCCGCGTCGCTAAATCTCTCATCGTCAGCTGCCTCATGCTCGGGCGGCGAGGACCACAACGGGAGACGGAGAGAAAGACAGAGCGAAGAGAGAGAGAGAGAGAGGGAGGGATAACCCCGCTGTGTGGGCAGTGATCAGCTTGCTGCAGGAACATTGGCAATTGATTGTCGTTCCTTCCCGCCCGCGATCGAATGCCAAGACAGGAGACGCCCCGAGCTTGCAATCGCCCATTGGCTGCGCCTTCCCTTCCAGCTAGCTCCCAGCTAGGCGCAATCCTGGTGCCGCGCCGCTTCTTGACCAAACTCTTTTTCCCTCTTGTTGACAATCCATCTGCTTCTTCTTGTTTTCCTCCATCCATCGTTTTCTGCCTGTGTGCGCCCAGCGCACGTAGGGGATGACAGTTTTAGGCTTCAGGCCAACAAGCCAGCCCTCCTAGGGCTCGTCCCCTCGCCGCCCGCCACTCCCGCCGACATCCCTTCCCTCCACAGTCGATCATCAGCTGTCGCATCCTCGCCCATAGCTTGTCAACCAACACTTACGCCTCGACAATGTCTTCCACGGCAGCCCCATCGTTATTGCTCAGTGTCGGTGGCGATGATGAGCGGTCACGCAAGGCTAACAAAAGGGAACGGCCTGTGGCCAGGACTTTGCACACGGCTTTGTACATTTCGTACGTCATGAGACCCCTGTCCTTGACATCTTGGCGAAAACGACATTTCGTCGCTCCTCCTGCTACTGTCTTCTCTGTATTTTACTTACACCTGGAGCTCCAGATTATGGATCTTCATCTCCAACTGTACAATTCTTTTCAACAAATGGCTGATTGATACCCGAGGATTCCGTATGTATCTCTTTTCTCCCTGTCGCAACACCCCTGACGTTGTTTTTTTGCTGAGAAGTGACGCTAACGCCTACCTCTCAGCTTTTCGTGAGTCTGCGTCCCAAGTGCACGTGCATCATATTTCGCAACTTCCCGACTGATCGACAGCATAGCAATTCTCTTGACCTGCTGGCATCTCGTCTTTGCCACCGCCGCCACGCAAATACTCGCTCGAACGACTTCGCTACTCGACTCGCGTAAGAAATTACCCCTTACTCCCCGGTTATACTGCCGAACCATTGTTCCCATTGGCATATTCTATTCGGGCTCTCTCGTTTGCTCCAATGTCGTCTATCTTTATCTCTCCGTGCCGTTTATTCAGATGCTCAAGGCCGCGGCCCCCGTGGCTGTGCTCTTCACCTCCTGGGCATGGCGAGTTGCCGAGCCCAACTTGGCATCCTTTCTCAATGTCCTGTGGATAGTGGCGGGCGTAGCGCTCGCCTCTGTTGGTGAGATACATTTCTCCTTTATTGGCTTCATGTACCAGATGGGCGGCATCGTCTTTGAGGCAATCCGCATCATCATGATTCAGGTGTTGCTGAGCGGAGATGGAATGCGGATGGATCCTCTGGTCGGGCTCTATTACTTTGCTCCTGTCTGTGCGGCCATGAATTTCCTCGTGGCCATTCCCAAGGAGCTGCCGCAATTCTCGTGGGCTGCTGCCTCGGACGTTGGCCTTGGCATGCTGTTCCTCAACGCGTCCATTGCCTTTCTCCTGAACGTGACCAGCGTATTCTTGGTAAGTGGCGATGCGTCGTCGATGGCTTCTAGAAGAACGTGAGCTTATGCATGTGACAGATTGGTCGGACATCTGGTCTCGTCATGACCCTAACAGGCATATTCAAGAATATCCTTCTCATTCTGGTTTCAATTCTTATCTGGAGCACCAAAATCACCTTTTTGCAGACGGTTGGCTACACGATTGCCCTTGCTGGTTTGACGTACTACTCTTTGGGCTATGAGCAAATCATTCGACTACTTTTTTCGTCTGCCACGTGGACAAGCCATTTGTGGAACTCAACGTCGACTTTGGGCCGCGGCTCTGGGTCTATAGCCACGAGGCGATGTCTTTTCCTAGCCGTGCTCATCTTTGGCGGGCTCTTCTTTATCGCCGCATCACTACAACATAATGATCCTCAATCTGCGACCCTATTCAAGTTGCCGCCATGGTTTGGCACCGAATAGACATTGCACCCAATCTATCTAGATAATAGACAGCGTACTTCTTTGGCTAATACAAGACATGCTTCATTGACGAATCACGCAAAGTATCGAGCTTGAAGATGTGAAAGTCGTGCCGTGAACGGTGGTGGCCGTTGTCGTTCACGGCGACTGAATATGCGCCTTTGAGGGAACAGAAGTTTTGTTCAAGCGAGGCACGGGTATCATGATAACAAGAAGGCCTGACTATTGATTGGACTACCACGTTGATGGGCATGGGGGTCTTGGAAGCCAGGGGCTCAGCGGCTCCGACTGCGCCGACGCCGACTAAGCGACCGAGTCCTCCGCCGTTGCCGCCGAGGTGAAAGGCTCCTGTCCCTTCGCCGTCGTTCGTCCCGCTCTCTATCGCGGTCTCTGTCTCTGTCCCGTTCCCTGTCCCTAGATCGGTCCCTGTCTCTTTGCCGCTCCTTGTCTCGCCTCTCACGGTCTCGATCTCGGTCTCTGTCCCGGTCTCGGTCTCGACTTCGTTCTCTCTCTCTGTCCCGGTCCCGCGGTCGGTCTCTGTCCCGGTCCCGCTCTCTGTCCCTTTCCCTGTCTCGATCCCTGTCTCGATCCCGCTCCCTTTCCCTTTCTCTGTCCCTGTCCCGATCAGCTCTGTCTCTGTCTCTGTCTCGATCTCGATCTCTGTCTCTATCTCTTTCTCGATCTCGGTCCCGGTCCCTGTCCCTGTCCCGATCTCGTTCTCGCTCTTTTTGCCGCCTATCGCGACTGATGCTGCGAGACCGACTGCGTCTCCTATCGTCACGACCGACTGGGAAAGAAAGAGAAAGAAACAAGTTGGAAAGATTAGCTTCGTGTCATGGTTAAAAGGGCGCGCCGGGGGAGAAGGGGAGGGAGGGAGGAGAGCATGCGCTCTCGTTTGTTTGTGTCTGCTTACCTGGCCTTTTGTCGTCGACGCCAGGAATGGGCAAGCCTTTGGCCTTGGCATCCTTTTGGGCTGCGAGGTAGGCCTTGGCCTCCTTCTCCCGTTTGCGGACCTCTTCGAGTTTCCACTCCTCGAGCTCCTCGCGCACGGCCGAGGCGGTGCGCACGACAGACGTCCCGGGACGCGAGCGCGATCGGGTCCGGCGGTCCCTGTCCCGCCGGTCGCGGCTCTGCCTGCGGGTCGAGTCGCGCGGCTCGTAGCGATCGGTGGCAGGGCGGCGACTGTGTTCCCGCGATCGGCTTCGCTCACGTCTTGTCGCCCGCGACCGACTCCGTGGTCTCCGTGAGCGCGAACGCGAGCGATTGCGACGGAGGCGCGATCTGCTCCGGTCGTGACGGACAAGGGAGCGCGTGCGGGAGCGTTCTCTGCGCCGCGATCGACTGCGTCTGGACCGCTCGTGTCGATCTCTGGAGCGACTTCCGGCGCGACGGTCGTCTCGTCTCGCGGACCGGTCCCGTCTCGGTCGCGAGCGGCTCCTGTCTCGTCTTGGCGACCGTGAGCGCCTGTTGCGCCTTCGACTGTCTGCACGGTTGCGGCTCCGATTTCTGGACTTTTCTCGCTCGCGGTCTCTCGTGCGGGACGAACTGCGATTTGTGCGGTTGCCGGACGATTTCGCGTCCGCTGGGGGCCGGGAGCTGCGCCTTTCGCTTCTGGAACCGCTCTCGCTCGCTTTTCGTGACTCCCTTTTGATGGGATCGATGGCTGATACCGGTGCGGTCTTGCGTGGCGGTGGTGCGAGGGCCGCGTCTATCTCAAGCTCAGGCTTGTCGCGATCGGACTTGGAGCTCTCGCGCAAAAGATCAGCCAGAGCCTCCTGCTCCAGCCTATCGAGATCTTCCTTGGACATCTTCTGATCTGACAGAGGCTCCTTGGTCTTTGCGGGCCGGTCTCTGTTCCGTGAGCGAGAACGGGATCGAGCTCGTCCGCGCTCCTTGTCCCTGTCCCGATTTCGGTCACGGCCCTTGGAATCTTCGTGGTCGCGGTCACGATCACCTGGACGATCACGTTGTTCATGCCGCTCCTTTTCGCGCTGGTCACGTTCTTTATGTCGTTGGTCTCGCTCGAGATCGCGCAGCCGCTCTCTTTCGGCGCGATCCGCTTCTCGTTTTCTTCGTCGCTCGTCGCGTTCCTCCTGGCGCTTCATCTCGGCCTGCTCTTGTTCTCGTTCCTCCTTCTTGCGTTCTTCCTTGGCAATTCGCCGCTTCTCTTCCTCGATGGCGGCTTCCTTTTGTCGCAACTCTTCCCTGAGACGTTCGCGCTCAGCTTGCCGTGCTTCATTGTCTGCTGCGTATTCTTCGTCTGTCTTGGATCCCCGTATGCGCTCTGCTTCGGCGGCCTCGATGCCGATACTGGACCGACGGATCTCCCTTATGCGCTCCTCGATTGCGTCAACATCGATCAATTGACCGATGACTTCTTCGGCTTTCTGGTAGACACCTGATCTTTCGAGAGCACCATCGATGAGGGCGGCTGCCTTGCGCCGGTCCAAGGTGAGCAGCTGCTGCGGATTGCGCTCGACTTCCTTCTCAGCAACTTCAACGATTGCCTTTGTGACCTGCGCCTCGTAGTCCTACAAGAAACGTGAAGATGTGAGCACAAGTCCGACGCTTTGTGATAGATTGTGAGCAACACCATACGCTGGCCTCGAATTTCTCCCAGACCTGCTTGCGGATCGAGTCGTAAGCGCCCCCCTTTTTGAAGCTGTGTGCCAAGCTCTCGATGGCAGCTCGGGTCGCCGAAGGCAGGGGAAGATCAGAGGCTTTGAACTTTCGTCGTGTCGAATGCGCTGTTCTGGCATCGCCAGCCTGGCTGGGCTTGGGAGCAGAGGTGGCCATCTTGGTCGGAGCTGAGGATGCTCGCGCGCTGGCGGTGCTATCACTCATGCATCTCCCTGCATCGTTGCTTGTGCTGCATTTGCTCGGCAAAGGCAATGGCGCTGCGTCTGATTTTCTGAGTGTGTTGGATCAGATGGATCCTGTTCCAGGGTCGTCCGTTGGAGGAGCAGTCAGTGTGGTATGACACGGACCCACGTGACGATGTCCGAAAGCTGGCAATTAGACAAGGTACCCTACATCATTTTGATGGGAGGGTCGCCCACGGCAGACCAATACGAATTAATTCCCAGGATCCTTGATTGACTTTGGAAAGACCAAAAGACTAAAGACCTCGTGTCAAACCTTTGGTCGGTCGTGTGATCTGCAACTCCTGCTCTCCAAAACGTGCAATAAAACAGAACGTGAAAGCCGGCGCACATCTGGGTGGATGTATACGAAGTCGCCTCTGGATTATTCACAGAAACTGCGCCCTGAAGAGCGCGGGTCAGTGCTGCAGATTGTCTTTATCCTGCCCCAGTACCGAGAAGGAAAAGCCCAGGGTGACCTCAAAGATGTCCCGAACATGAATACCTGGTGATGGAAGACCGTTGGGTGCTATCTCTGATCGGGAACAGAGGAAGAGCACGGTGAGCCCACAGGTGGCAGCACAAGCAGAGTATATTCAAGATTCAAAGTGTAGGTTTGGACATCCATGCGCGCACAATCTTCTTTCTTGTCACCGAGGATTGCCACGGCTGCTAGGGACAAGATACCGATCGATATCGAGGTCGCCAGATGCAGGGTATTTTCCGCCATCACGAGCGAACAGCCGCATCCTTGGATCCAAAGCACGCGCTCTTTAAGCACACCGGCCAATGTATTGTGGCATCCGGTCATCATCAGTCATAGAGGAGAGGTATCTACCCGCAACGCCATGCTAACAACAAGAACTGCGCTCAAGATCAGGCGCACAACAAGGATTTCGAAGAAAAAAACAACAACAACAACAGAGGCAACGCCGAGAAGAGAATACCGAACCTAGAACTCGCCCTCGCCGCCGTTACCGACTACACCTGCAACCCACAGGCCGACGAGCCCCCACCAGTTCACTTTCCAGCCTCGCCACAGCCCCTCCAGACCTTGACCTTTGACTCGCGCCGGCTGCGTGGGCCTGGCCTTACCCTTGCCCTTTTTGCCAGCGGCCGTCGCCGCCCCAGTGTTTTCGCGACTGCCTTCTTCTGACGTTATGTGGTACATGGTGCCCAAAACGCCATTGTATCGGCCAATGGGGACGACAGTCTCGAGCGTCTGCTCCCTCCCGGACAAAGCTCGGATATAGTCCTGGCTGGAAAGAACAGCCATCTGACCACGTCTCAAAACCGTCTCAATTGGCAGCTTGACAAGAATAGCAGCCGATGAAGCGAAAAACTTGGCCACGGAATATGTCATGGGCGACACCTGATTGTCGATCATGAATCTGGTCCGGAGCACGAGCGGTGTCGAGAGGGTAAGGAGCGGGTGGATGAGTGAATTCAACACGGTGGGGACCGCAATGGGCGCAGGGCACAGATAGGAGGGGAGGGCACGCAGCGCGACGATAGTCCGACGCTGGCCCTTTGTCACGGGCGTCATGATGAGCCTTGTGCGATTGGTCAATCGAGGGCCTGGCCAACACCCCATTGCTATGCAGGAGCTGACTCACCTGGTGCGCACGAGATCGAGCGGTGACAGCAAGACACCCGTAGTGACAGCAGCCGCTGCGGCGACGAAAAGTGACGCCCATGGATAAGGTGATGCAATATCTATAAGCCGGTCGATGTCGTCCTTGACGCCCAGATCTGGCACGTTGAACACTGCACTGAGAAAGCTCCGCGACCAGCTCTCCAGCAGCGACTGCAGGACCGTGTAAAGGAATGTCGCATTCGACCCCTTCCAGACGCCCCAAACGCCATCTTCCTGCCAAAGCTGCCCAATGACGTCGAGAACCGAGTCGGGCCTGCGGATGTTGAGATAGTGCTTGGGCAGCGTCGGCTTCTTTGCGGCCTGCGAGGGCTGGGCAGGGGACTGCACACGTCGACTGCTCAAGCTCCTGTTGAACGAGGGTGTTGGCGTGCTCGGCGCATGTGATGTAAAGTACGAGGCCTCCTCGCCCTCGGAGTCAGAATCGTGGTACTGTTTTGCATCGTCAGTACCATGTGACAGCGCGGTCGGCTTGGTGTTAATGCTGCTTCTCACATCATACGCAGAACCCGCGCGGTTCAGGCTCTGCTTCTTCGAGGCATCCGAATCTGCGGCTCCCAGCGTCGCGTCCTCATTTTGTTCCCGGGCTTGCAGGATTGTCTTGGCCACCTCGAAGGGCTGGGCCATCAAAACCGACGAGTACTTCCATAGCAGCTCGTCAACAAAATCCTTTGCGCTCTGCGTTATTGACGGCGACGAGTCATTGAGGTAGCCTTTGTAGTCGATGTCGGCGAGGACGTCACGCGCCTTGGACGCGTACCGAGCGCTGGTCGTGGCCCCCAAATGGCTTGCGCTCGACGAGGGCACAGTGTCCGGCGGGTCGCCGATGACGGGTGCCCTGTAGTAGGGCCGCAGAGGGTTCACGTCGTGTCTTCTCGAAGTCATGGCTGGCAGTGATGCGAACGCGAGGTCATACTCGGTGTTTGTTTATTCCCGTCAAGTCATCTGGAAATGAAATCATGGACGGCCTTCGGCCCACCCAGGCTCGGAGTTACGTACCTCCCCCCTACGGATGGTCGTGTGCAGAAGGCGCAGAATCGGCGGATAACGGCGAATGAATTTCCCGGCCCGTTTACTACGGGCGCCCGGGGCTGCGCCGTTGGAGCCCCCCTCCCCCAGTTCAGCTGCCAGCCTGCCTGCCTGCCACTAATCGGAGCTGCATTTGCAAGCCTTGGCGACGCTTACACAGTATTTTCCTTCTTCCCTCTCCCGGGCCCGAGGTGCACGAACAAGCCCACCACAGCTGAACATGACCAGGTTCTGTCCGGGAGCCCAATTGGCCGCTCACTGCAACATCGACATCAAGTGAGCTCTCGCATGCGACTTGAACCTCCACACCGAACTCATATCGCCTCCATCCCATCGGCGAATTGAGCTGTGTGAAGTCTTTTCTCCTTTTTGGAAGGGGAGAATGGCGTCCGCTTCAAGGCCACTCATGTCGCCGCTGTTCCGGATAGCATGTCGGCGAATGCGACATCAAGCGTCAGGCTCTGCAATACAAGCACTCCGCCAGATCCGAGGCACTGCGCCTCGATCATCTCTGCACCCCCCGGCGCGGCGGTCCTTCTCCATCACCGCGACTACCCGCCACGGACACATACAACCTCCGAAACCGGGTCAAGAGTGCGTATACAGCCCGTCTGCCCCGGGGACCAACGCTGTTGATTGACCGTCTGCGCAGGCTTCACGTCACTTTTGTGGAGAAGGACGGAGAGGAACACAAGTTTGCTGTGGCAGAGGGCGACAACCTGTTGGATATCGCTCAAGCCAACGATCTTGAGATGGAAGGCGCATGCGGCGGCTCGTGTGCTTGCTCAACGTGCCACGTCATCGTCACCGACGAGCAGTTTTACGACAAGATCCCAGAGCCGGAAGACGACGAAAACGACATGCTGGACTTGGCCTTTGGCCTCACCGAGACGAGTCGACTGGGCTGCCAGGTCAAGATGACCAAGGCACTGGATGGCTTGGTGGTGAAATTACCTTCCATGACGCGCAACTTGCAGGCCAGCGATTTCCAATGAAACGCTCCGTCCGATGACAGTCACTCCTTGGAGGAGTATTGAATTGAGCGCAGACCGCAGAGGGCCTGATTCTCTTGTAACATTATTGGCGGTCCGACACGGCATAGGGCATGGGGCATTCTGCAATGTTTGGGGGACAAAATTTCCTGCCATGATATCCCGGGACTGCATTTCAGGCGATAGAAAAGGTATCTTTTGGGCAGCATGTAAACAAATAAGTACATGGACTCCTCTCAATATGGAGCGTACAGAGTCGTGAACAAGCTCAAAACTCATCACGCTTCCTCCAATCCGCCCTTCTTCAAGCCTCCGCCCCCTGAGGCGATCAGATCCAAGAAGCCCTTCTTGCTCATCTCATTGACCTTGATCTCCCGGTTTGCGACACCGAGCACACCTTCCCTTCGTGCGCTCCTCTCTGCTTCTGCCGCCTTGACCTGCGCCGCGCGCACAGCATTGAACAACTTGACTACGCCCGTGTGCGCAACCTTCCTCAACCTCCTCTCTGTTTCCACCACCGCTCCGGTTGATGCCTCATCTCCGTCATCCCTCGACGCGACGAGTACATCCTTAACGCGATTCTTTTCTGAGGCCCGCTTCTTGGTCTCCTTGATGTGTCGTCTTGCTTTTGCCTCCAAGGCGCTGTCGACGGCAGCCTTGGATGCGTGGTGTGCAGCCGCACTCCTCGAAAGCACGGGATCAGCCCGCTTCGACGAAGACAGCTTCGTTGACAGAATTTTGGAGATGGACGTGGCAAATGCATTGGGATCATTCCGCTTGGATTTTCGTTTGTTCTGAGCATTGTCATCCTCCTCTTCCGAATCCAAGTCAGAATCATCGAAATCTGATCCACCGCTGTCCGAGCCGTCTGATTCGGCTGCGGGCTTTGACTTTGTCCTTGACTTGGCCGACGGCTTTTCTGAAGAATCTGACTGCGCATCCTCGGAGCTGGAAGAAGATTCATTTCCTGATAAGACTGCGTCGTCGACTTTGGCATCTTGAATGTCGTCATCGTCGGAATCGAGCAAATCTACAGCGTCAAAGGCCTGGTCGGCCTCCGCGCTGTCTGATTCGCTGCCATGTACCTTTTGCCGCTTTTGTTTTTTTGTTGGATTGTTTGAAGTTGGTTCGACTGTGCGCTTCCTTTGGCTCGGCATTGTGTCGAAGTTGTGTGGGAGGATGGGAGGCCTGTCTTTCCTTGAAGGGTCGTTCGTCTTGCGTGGTGGCCGATCGGCCAAGAAAGTTTCAGTTTCGGGGATTCTGCCGGGTGATTTTTCTAGACGCGACAGGCCCTTGGCGGGCAGGCGGTGTGCACTGACCGGCCGGGATGAAGCTGCTGGCTGCTCTGGGCGTGTGGGGCATTCATTCTTCCTCGTTGCGTGTCGGATTGATCGAGCTTGCGAAGAAGGGACCTCTGGCGCTGTCAGGAATCTGAACCTAAGTACTTACTATTATTCTGATCAGCCAGCACAGCGCCCATGGTACTCAACAGTGTACACATGAGCCGTCTTCTTACGCTATAATGCTCTCACTGCGTCACGAGCGGCCATCATGACCCATGTACCGGTCCGGCCCTTCGCTCATCAAACAATAACCATTCGCCTGGTGTGTTTACGTATTGTGAACGGTATCACTCAGACTTGCTTGTGCAAGCATGCCCGGTCAGGCAATCATCTTTGCTGCTCATACTGCCACTCACAAGCTACAGACGTGGATCTTGGCGCCGATGTTGCGTAGCAACATTTTACGAGATCCGTTCTCGTCTGCCGCTAGACAAATCCAGTCACAGCAGAGGGGCGACCTTGACATTGTTAGATCCTCCTGCCGTATCAATTTACGAAGTATTTTCAAGCATGAACCTCATTCACACCCTCCCCGGCCGCCTGTTTCACGAACGCGGTAGGGTCATTCCAGCCTGCCTAAGAGTCCAGTAACACTGAGATTTCTCCTATACACTGGTTCGACCATTACGTTGGATCAATCATGTGTAGTCGCTCATGCGGATTCGCTTAGATCTTTGAAGTCTGAGGATGACTACCGAGCTGCTGAGGGAAATCCTTCACCCTCCATCCTAGCCAGCCCCTCACGCTTAGCCCATTTTTGAGGAGGGCGCTGCCAGTTCAGAATAGGCTTGCCCTCTTCCTGCAGGGTAGTTCTGCTCCAATCGTACAGTTTCTTGAGTTCTTTAACAGTTTTGCCAATGTAGTGTGTTTCGACTTCGGAAAGTGGTGGATCGGGAAGAGGCGGCCAGTCCAGAAAATGGGGGGCATCTGTGTACGCAGTAATCTGTTTCCCGTTTCGCCGCTGCTCACGCCATTCATCGCCTACCTGGCGATACGCAGAGACTGGGTGGTCTAGCAGAACATCCGGGTGCTTCATCCAATCCTCTCGTTCAATAATCGAGATATCTTGGTCTTCGTGTCTTACGGCGCGCAGACTATCATTGCGGGTGATGATCTCGTATATTGTGAAAAAGACCCCCTTGATATCGTTTCGAGCTTCTGAATATGCTGGCGTTCCAATACGTGCTGAAAAGTCAAAGTCGAATAGCAGTAGGGAATCCGTGGTCTCATCAATAACGAGGTTCCGCGTGGCGATATCCTGATGAGCAATTCCAAGGTTTAGATTTAACTCGTCGACTACATTCATGAGCTGACGAAGCCACCTCAGCTTGAATGGACGACTTTTATTCTCCTCCAAGGTGCCTCCCGGTATATATTTGGTTGTAAATCCAACAAACCGTCCCTCGAGTTCATCCACGACTATGTTCATAAAGGGGACAATATGTGGATGTTTAGGGAGTCGCATCCACAAGTTCATCTCATGCCAGGCAAAAGACATATGTTGAAAGAGGAAATAGTACTTGAAGACAAGCTAAACCTACGTTAGATTTCGGAGGAAGGAAATTTCGGGTTGACTTGCCTTCTCAGTAGGCTTGGAGGACTGTGGACGTATGACAAGGTCAACATTTGCACCCAATCTCTCAACCTCCTCGAGACTCGATCGCGAAACAACTTCAACACCCTCGGGGCGTTGAATGCTTTCGAGCGGTGGGTAGAAAGCACAGCGCGTCTCGTCATCCTTGGGATCGGTGGATGTCGATATCAAGTCTCCGTTTGGGGAGACACGAATTTCGTAGACGTTGGGTGGGAGGTTGTCGATGTGCTTGTAAAGTTGTTCCAAGACGGGATCCTCCGATTCGAGCTCCTCATCCATAGTGACTGACACCAGCCGCCGCTGATCCCAGTCGATGATATGCCAGGTGCTTGGGCCTCCGGGATGAATGGCACCGCTGCTGGCGAAGAATCTGTCATTGGGATCGATCATACTGGCCTTATTGTAAGGGCTAGAGAAGTCTGGCTCTTCGCGCTAGAGCTGGTGCCTCAGATCGAACCCGAGTATCTCAGTCGACGCCCTACGAAAGACGGTGCAGAATGCCCAGATTGAGAATCGGGTTTGAACGAGCAATTTCCTGCTATGAGGATGAGAGGGGGGAGGAAAGAAATTCTCTTTTGGGGACGGATTAAAGTTGAGGGTAAGACAGAAATTGAAGGAACAGATACTCTATCAGGCCAGTCTGGTATTGGCGCTGGCGCCAACTGAAACTTCCTGGAGGCTGCTTGGGCCGCCGAGTGAGCATTCTGAACATCCAACTTTTGTCTCTCACATACGCTTTTCCCACCAAACATGGCCAGGCGCATGTGGCGAGCCGAAAGTAACGTTTCAATTTGGCGCGCCTCTCGCCGGTATAGGCACAAACGTACGATCCTTGTTCAATACAGGCGCGTAAGACAGCTCTTCAACCAACACATATGGGTCCTCACAACCCCGGACTGGACATAACGGTCAGATATCACAGGCTCCTAATCGTTGATGATGAACCCGAAGAGTAGAACTATAGGCGCTTCTACAATTCATATCGGGGATCTGATGCTTTCGATCACTTCGTAGCGGTATTTAATTGTATAAGAGGCACGATTCTGTCCGTCATACCGGTGAGAATGCCTTTCATTGATTACAAGCAACAGCAACCTCTTCCTTCTAACTCCCGACTTCCACCATACGTTTACCTCAAGTCTTGTACGTAAGCGTCGCCCTCGGCCTCGCAGGGCTCCGTTGACAATTTTCAGACACTCCTGTCGCCCAAGCAGATATAAGCCCGAGCCGCATCGGTGCCAATGTAGCCTAGAATCGGGTCCTGAACCCATTTGGCGCGATGGGCTGCTATTGTGGATGGTATCTCTTCTACAGCAGTGTCTCATCTTTTCCAGAGACACCCTGAGTACTGTGGCAGTAAACGCACCAGATCGGGGAAGAGCGTTTTTTTACACGGTTCCCGCGCCACAGAATCAGATGACACCTCGCGTGGGTGAGCCTTGTCACTCATGTCGCTGAATAAAGCTCTGTGCCCGTGCAACGGCGAGGGCGCCTCTCCCAGCTCGGGCGCCGCCTCTCCCAGCCGGAAACAGCGCCTTACACCGTCACTTGGCGAGGAGGCGCAGTGGAGGAACGACATGTGCAGTATATCAGAGGGACTTGTACTCCTGTCGGGACAGCTGATGCTTGCCAAAAAGATGATGCCAGGTAACCACATCATTTACGACAGAATCATACAATTAAAATAGATGCAACATCCTTTTTGATAGCCTCATGAGCTCCTCATGTGATATGTGACCAGAGCTCTCATCCTAATAACGCCGGAATGCAGCGCAGCAGTCGCTCATCTGTTTGAAACAATGAAGAAAAAAAAAAAAAAACAAGTTGCCACCCAGCACGTATTGAATACTGCCGCCGCGGGAGACTTACGGGGGGATAGCATGATGCGCTTCATGTTCTCCGAGTATGCTACCAATCGCGCTCGATTGATCGTTCCTCCCGGGCTTTTTGGGCCAGTGCACGCAGTGTCTCGTCCTTCTCTGCCTTTTCCCTCTCGGCTAATTTTTGTTGCATCAGCGCCCGTTTTTGGACTTCTTCCCGTGCATGTCTCTCTGCCATCTTCATGGCCTCGCCGAATTGTGCGTGTTTGTCGCTGATCTGCACATCTTGCAATGAACGTCCGTCTGCCGCAAGGCGTTTGTCCAAGGGGACAGTGAAGCCCTTGGGGTTCTTCCAATTTGAAACGGGAGGGGGAATCTTCCACATTTCTTGGTCCTCGGCCGTCAGCTTCCGAGGCGGTGAGTGCATGACCGGCGGAGGCGGGGAAGGCGGCCCCCGGGGAATCTTCTTGTGCTTGAATTTGGGCGGCTCCATGGGATCTCGCTGGCGTTCGACAATCTTCATGATTCGATCCTGTTTTTTCGAGTGATCTCCCATCTGGCTGGCGGGTGTGTATCGGACAAAGGTCGGGTCGTTCCGCTGCCCGACGGTGACTTTCTTGGGTCGCTGTGCTGCCACGGCGCTGTTGATGAGAGCCGCCAGGGCATTCTTGGTCTTCTCTGTCGTGGCCGCCACTGACTCCTTGTCTGGCCGTGAAAGATCGATTTCGCCTACATCCGCACGCTGTCGCAGGGGTATCAGATCCTTGAAGGATGTATGTATGATTCGCCCCTGATCGTGACCCTGTCTCGCGATCGCATCGTACTTGATCTTGCCTTCCCCGTCAACCTGGATTGCAACGGCGTTGCTTGTTGATGAGCCCTTTTTGCCCATGTCCAACGGATACTGTGCTACTGGTATTTCGGGGAAGGCGCCCCCATCGCCAAAGTCCTCTTGCGACCGCGGTCGCCATCCCGCTCGATTTCCATATGGTGGAGGTCCTGATCGCTTCAGAACAATCTGTGATTCGTCTATTTGTCCTGTGCCGACGATGCGCGGGCCTCGCTGTTGTGCCTGTGATCGAATCTCTTCATCCTCTCCGGTGTATTGCGGCTGTGGCAGCGACGCCAGGAAGGACGCGGCAGCCGATGACATGATACCGCCGGAATACCGACGTGATATTCTCGCAGTCTTGTCGTAGGCTCGAATCCGCAGTTGCAAGTGGTTGGTAAACTGACCCGTAGTAAAAGCGGCTAGACAAAAAGTGGAACTGTACCTCAACCGTCGTGCGTTCGATCACGTGATGTAGCGTGGCTGTCTCTTCGGAGCTTGACTGATTGAGCCTCTGTTAATTGGTTGACCAGAAGTACGGACAGTGTTATTGATGTTACGAATTATCAGATTCCTGGGAGCGTCCCGTTTGAAGCTCTACTCCAAATGCCCACAGCTGATGCCCATATCGTACGAGCCCGACCTGAGGAGCTTTATCCCCCTTCTTTCCTATACTACACGCGTCTTGTGACATCTTGCCCAATGCAGATGCCGTGCAAAGTCTCAAACATAGCCCTTGCGAGCTCCCTAAGTGGACATCAATTGCCATTCATATCGCGTCGTGCTAGACAAGTCGACTTACCTGGAAGAAGAATCTCACGATAAACACCTGCAAGGCACCCATGCAAATGATGAGACCAATTTGAATCATGCTAAAGTTCACGATTCGCTTCTCTGTACTAGTGACGGTGGAGAAATTGCGGTTCTCGCGCGTTCGGAAGTACTTTTGGTTCCGCGAAATGGTCGAAAGCTGACCGGAGATTTTGAAGATGGAGTCCTCGACAACGGACGTTTGCTCGGGGGAGGATCCCTGCTTGAAGGGTAGCTGGGCAGTTCGAGCCTCGTTTTCGACCTGGCCTCTGTCAGCAGACACTCATGGCGTACCTTGCGCGAGAGACGTACCGAAATCTCAAAGTCGACGAATTTCTCGGCAAACGTGCTCATTTCGTTATCAAAACAGAATGAATATTCGCCACTGTGCTGAGCGGTAAAGACAAAGTCACCCTGTCGCTCCTTCTCGCCCTCCAAGATGACCTTGCCGTTGGGCCCTTCCACCAGGTAGTCGACATCGAATGAGCCGCCGGATTGGACCTGCGAAACGCATGCGTCAGTACGGTTCGCCGAGATAAGGAAGCTCTCTGGGTCAAGCTGTGCGTACCGCGAAGTAGAAAGCAATCTTCTGATTTTCCGTTTTGGTATCGGCGTAGAAGCAAGCCTTCTCGTTCGCGCTGAGCTTGTATGTCAGCGCAGTTGCGGCTGCATCAGAGACCAAACAGGCGATGAAGCCTGCTGCTATCATCAAAAGTCTCATTGCGCTGGCTGAATTGATGTGCGGCTGTGCATCGAAAGTCGATGGGCCAAGTGGTCGCAAAGGGTAGATCTGGTCGTTGTGCACCGTGGCACCTCCTTAGCGCAACTTGCGCGGCCAGGCAGCACGGAGCGCCAGCAAAAGGGGACCCATGCTTTGCAGAGACCGATCGGGCCCGGAAATTCACGTGCACCGACCAGTCGTTGGAGATGTAGCGGCCCCGAACTGCAGCCTCGCCTTGCCTACGGTATGGTGCCGTCATTCGACCCACGCGCTCCCAAATTGGACGCGTCCTACCAATGACATGACGTCGAATCTGACCCAAGGCGCTATGTGCATTTATATCAGGCTGCCCGCCTCATGCATCGGGATTAATGTGATCAGCGTTTCATGACCACAGCCTCCACCATGCCAGGCTTCTGTTGATAATTTCTCAGTTGCTACAATCTTGATTCTCCTTTTCCCCTCACTCCTGTACGGTACATTTCGTCTCATCCGCATCAAAAATGGCGTTTCAAAAAACAATAGCCAAGGTCACCTCTTTCGCCTTGAGAGCGTGCGCACTACTCTTCTTCCGACTTGTGAGTTTCGCCGTTCTTGCCATCGAGTCTCCCCGCTGACAATCTTGTAGTTTCCTGTAAATCCTTTCTTTGCTGCCTCATTCCCAACTAAACCTAACACCATCGTAGGCACATTTCCCCACCATCATCTTTGCGCTCTTCGCCGTGTATGCACCTGCCTTCGTCGCCAGCTATCTCGCCGCGCCTGACGTCGAGATTCTCAATGATGAAGTCGACGTGTCCATCAAGACGGCTTCCTTGACGCCTAACAGCTCTTTGCCCTCTGAGACTGCCACTACAGCGGACCCCGAAGTAGTGGAGGAGATAGAAGTTGAAGAAAAGGTTCTCTTTCTGGAGCATCATGAGAGTCCGTGGAGTGTTCTTCTCCTTGGAGCACCCAGTACTGCGCGGCCTAAGCTTTCCTTGCTCACCTTTGTCATCAATTTGCTGCTCGTCGGACTCACGACGGACGCTCTGTATCGCGCGCGATGGTTCTTTCCCGTAGAAGATCTCTCGTTTGTTCGCGTCGGATACGTTTCTCCTACAGAAGCTCGACTGCTTTTGCGTGAGCCAGATCAGACGAAAATGCCTGTCGAACTGCAAATTCGTCCCAAGAGCTCGACCCTACCGTCTGACAGACCCGTCTGGCGAACTGCAGGCCGGGTGATGCAAACAACGAACGAAACGGACTTCACTCATGGCCTCGTCATTTCTCTCGGCAACTTGGACCAGCAAAGGTTCGAATGGAAGACATCAAACAACCACAGCGGTGAATTTCTGACACCTCCGAGACCTGGTCATGTGTCTACCATCGATGGAAAATTCACGTTCCTGTCCACGTCCTGCATCTTGCCGCGCTTTCCGTACAATCCCTTAGATCACGCCTTGGCAATACCTGGCCTCCGCCACCTCGCAGATAAGTTGCCCGAATTGCGAGCACAATTTATGCTGTTTTTGGGCGATTTCATCTACGTTGACGTGCCCGAGCGCTTTGGGAAGTCCACTGAGGAGTACCGAATGCAGTACCGGCAGGTCTATGCCTCTCCTGACTGGGCGGCTGTGGCACAAAATCTGAGCTGGATCCATGTCCTTGACGACCACGAGATTTCCAATGACTGGTCGTCGAACCAGACCGGCATCTATCATGCGGCCGTCGGCCCGTGGCACAATTATCAGGCCAGCGTGAACCCTCCTGCAGCTGTCATGGCGGGCACGAGGAGTCAACGCCGCGAGGGGGCAACTTGGTACGAATTCGTCCAGGGCCCAGCCAGCTTCTTCATGCTGGACACGAGGAGTTATCGCTCAAGCAATAACGCCCCTTTTGACGCGAAAAGCAAGACGATGCTGGGCGCAGATCAATTGGCGGACTTTTTGGCGTGGCTGAGCCGTCCGGAACCGAAAGGTGTGAAGTGGAAAATTGTGGCTTCATCGGTGCCCTTCACCAAGAATTGGCCGGTGAACGTCAAGGATACTTGGGGTGGATTCCTGACCGAACGCAGAAGGATTCTCGAAGCCATGTGGGATGCTGGTGCACAGGGAAGCACTGTAGTCATTCTCTCCGGTGACCGACACGAATTCGCTGCGACGAGATTTCCCCCGCCTGCGCAGTCCAAATGGTCTGAAGAAGCAGCGGCGTTCGAGTTCTCCACCAGCCCCCTCAACCAGTTTGCTTCCCCTTTCCCGACATACAAGCAGACTGATGACGAGGACGTGAAGCTGCAGTATGTATATAGGGTCGGCTCAATGAGACCGACACAAGGCTAACCGAGTGAGCAGCTACATTCCCTCCGGAACATCCAAATTCGGCTCATTCACCATTGAGAACGTCGACGGTCGAAGCACTCTACGGTACCGCCTGTTCATTGACGGTGTCGAGCGATGGACGACACAACTGACGGAGGCGCCTGTGCCTGAAGGCACGAAAGCAAGTGGCTCTGTTTGGGATCGGATTCGTTTTTGGTGAAGCGTTCCGGGTGCCGGCTTTTCATTTCTTGTCAACATTCCCTGCTTGGTATGATACCCTTGGCTTCGACTGTCTCTTCGAATAGATATAAATTCATCACATTTGCTACTCGGTGTTCAGAGCACAGACGTGATTCGAAGGCGGTTCGGTGGGGCTGACAGACGAGCAGGCCCGTGCCACATAAGATCGGACGAGCGGTCCTATTAACCTGGCGTGGCTGACGATTGCCGCTTGTCAAGCGTTTCCTGCCATCAGCGCAAGACACAACGAATCCGTCTGCGCACCGTGAAAAGACGCCGCGCGCTGTCTCGTTTTCGTCGTGCTCAACGCGGTCCAAGCCCAAAATTTCTGGCCGACATGGCCTCTCCCGACTTCAGGAAGTTCCTCCTGGCCGCGCCCTTGCTCTCGTCCACGGGCACCATCCTGTTCGCCTGGGACCAGCACTTGTTCTTCAACATCTTTACGCATCCAGAGCTGGAGAAGCGAAGCAATAGCATACTGCCCGCGTACTGGCGGCTCCTGTTCCCGCGTGGTCTTGCGCAGGTCGTTTCGCTGCTGGGCATCACCACATGGACATCCATCGCGGCCATTGTGTGGAACCGGCCCCTGTTGGCCAAGAAAGGTGCGTTGCCGTGGTATGCTGCCACGGCCGGCCTCGCGCTCGGCCACCTCGTGTACGTGCCGTTGGTGGCGCCGCTCATCAAGTACATGGTTGATGACGAAGGAGGCCGATCGCTCGAGAGGAAGCGTGAGGAGCCGGCAAATGGCAACGTCGACGCGCAGAAGAAATGGCTGGGTTGGCACATGATGCGGACCTTGACGACGGACTTGGGCGCCTGGCTGTGCTGTGTCGTGGCGGTAGGAAAGACGTTCTCTCTGGACTGAGTGGTACATACATATATATATATATATATTCTAGACGAATTGAGTTGGCATCTCGGCATGCAGGGGTTGTGTACCTGAGATGACCTCCTTGCAACGTCACCGGCGCTTTCACCCACCTCCATCCCCCCCGGGCTGTTGCCCTTCTTCCAAACCTTTCTGCCGACTGCTTTCTCTCTGTCCCAACACCGTAAGCGTGCGCTGTCAAACGTCACTCACCAGCCGTGACAGACACATTCGGCGGTGTAATATAGAGACGATGCCTACCAGCGGGAGCTTTTCTCTAAGATGGCTGGCAAAGCAGCTACAGCAGATTGGGCGGCATCTAGTTGCCACTCGCCCGACTCGGCATGGCGCCAAAAAAAAAACATCAGTGTTGCTGCTGCTTCTGCTGGTCCCGCAGAGCTTTTCTTCCTTGTTCTCGAGCATTGCCTTCTTCCGCGTTTTGCGTTTTGACCCTTTTTTTTTTTTTTCCTTTTTTTTTCTTCGCAAACAGCATCCGTGACTCGGGCCCCTTTGGTTGTGTTTTATAGCTGCACCTGTCCGCGAGGGAACCTCTTGTAGTCTTTGGGCCGCATGTCTCTGCTTGGAGCGTTTCACGCCTTCAGAAATTCGCTTCGCCAACGACTCTGCCCTGTCTCTTGGTTGGCTCGATGGTCGTTCCAAAGCCAAGGATTTGGTCTAGGGCGGGGATGGGGGCCTTCCTTGACCCTGTATGAACACGCGGTGGCATGATGATCGATGTAGAGACAAACAACAGCATGGGGAGCTCGCCTTGTTGGTGACTTCCTGTCAGCTCATCCATGTAGAGAACCTCAAGCGGACGCATTCGAGCCTATCCAAGTAGTCTCAGATACTGGCTGCTCTCGCCTCGAAGACCCCCCCTTTCTTTCTTTCTTTCTTTCTTTTTTATTATGTTGCCAGGCGAGACGAGGTTTCCCTACTATTTGGGAGCAAAATCCGCCCTTGCAGGCCCGGAGCATGGTGCTAGGATGGTGCACTTGAGACGTCCGAGCAAGGAAAATCGGAGAAGAAACAAAATGAGGACAAAAAGGGAAGAAGCTCGCAGCGTGCTCTTCTTCCCGTTACTATGCAAGTGCTCGCAAGTGTGTTTGTTTTTTCACAGTGACAACAGCTGGCCGAACTGCCTCGGGAGTTTCCCCCTGTTCATCATTCACTTACCCGGCGCGAGTCGTCTCGTCCAGGCCCTGTGAGTGTGCAAAGATTGACGTCATAAAGCTTTTAGGCCCGTCAACTTCATCACAGCATAACCAAAGACTGTCTGGCCGGGTCTACTTGGAGCGTCTAGATATCCACGGGCCTTGGTCCTGACGCAGTGACCTCGTGGCGACTCCGTCAGCAGAGAAATTCTCAGGACGCGCTGGATGACGCTCGTACAGTAGGTAGCTCAAAGGTAAATAAATGGGCTTCGACTGTGAAAGCGAGTCTGCCCACGGGACACCCCCCTTTTCCTTTCCAACTGGGCGCAGCCGCAGTTCATCACAGAGCAGCACCGGAAACCGATTTCATCCTCCTGCTCATAGTGATTCACGAGAAGAGCAGCCAGCACCAGAGCCCGTGAACACGCACAGCAGTTCTTCCAAAGGCACAGAGCCGCGACTTTCTGCAAGCCCCCTTGGTGGCTTTCAATTCACCCGTCCCCTTTCTCCGGTCGGCCTGACTGCAGTGGATGCTCTCGCCGCGCAGCAACAGTTGATCTGCTCACCCATGATTACATCACATGTCCATGAAATCTACCGCCTGCACAAAGCTTGTGTTAAGAGATGAGGTGCTGGGTGTCTGCAGCGGCTGCGTTTCAGCTAATTTCTGATCTGCAGTCAATCGATCGATGATTGACGGAGGGGTCCAGGATGGCAGAAACAGTTTGTCGCAGCCAGCCTCAGCCTGCCTTTCCCCGTGCACCAACGAATCGGATCTTCAGGGGGGTGGGCGCGTACCTTGTGGTGTGGCGGCGCCTGATGAAAGCGATGTGTGCCTGGTGGCGACGGCCGCACACCACCTCTTTGGGAAACCAATAAAAAGAGGGGACCAGAGTATGTTCCAGAGAGGCTCCTCCTCACCAGCTCTTGCAATGCCGTTCATTCCGGCGCGCCACACACTCTGGTACATGGGACACGAGAAAACCCCACGTCCACCACCACCACCCCCCCCGATCTGCTGGTCTCTGGGGCTTTTGGGCCAATGAACCACCGGCACCGAAAATACGAGAGCGTTGGCGCGCTCCAGCCAGACAAGAATGGACATGTTCGCTCGTAAGGGGGGGGGG